>JACEEZ010019363.1:82500-127345 GCA_016584305.1 Chionoecetes opilio
TTACCACTACTTATATATTTCCAATATTTCATAGAATATTTTACACTGCACCTGGTTCGTGAACCTTTCCGAGAAAATATCTTCCAATGTAGTGAATTGGTAGGCCTCCCTGATACCCTGGGAGAGGGGGCAGTGCTGGGCCACATGACGCTCCGTCTGTATCTGGCCACACTCACACAGTCTTTCCTCGGGCGGGAGACGTCCGCGCCTGTTCCACCGGCCAGTCTCGATGCACAAGTTGTGGCCAGATACCCGGAACTGTGTAAATGCCCTCCGATAGTGTTCTTTAATCGTGTGTCTCCCCTTATACACTGCATGTACTGCCAATATAGGATTTATGTCTTTATATGTGTGAAATCTCGATGACTGGGCCCTAGTGATTTTTTCATATACATTTATCATGAGTGTGTCCCAATGAGGTACTTCTCTGTCTATGAATTCATTGACTAATTTTCCCACCGGGCTGTTGCTCTGTATTGCAGTAACGATTGCAAATTGTAGTGGATCATCACTCATACCATTACGTTCCCTCCACATATTGTAAAAGAATTTGTGTTGTTTGTACCTTATTAGATCGGGGAGCGACGGGTAGCCTGCCTCGGCGTAGCAAATATCACTAGCGGTGTTCTTACGCACACCCAGCATTTGTTTAATTACCCAGTTGTACAGTTTGGTGATTGGTTTTAGATCCGCGTTCAGCCACGACTCACAACCGTATGATAGAGCTGACATTAGAGCCGCGTCAAGCACCCGCCGCTTCACCGTTGTTTTTATTTACGAAGGAAACATACTTTAGAACATGACCAATTTTAGCTTTCGCGTGTAACTTGACTGCCAAAGACACCGACCCGTCGCTGGTAAACACTGAACCCAGGTAAGTATATTGTTGGCAGTAATCGATCACCACAGAGTTCACGTGCAGCTGTTGTCGGTCTGCCGCGGTGCCATTTATAACAAAAAATTTAGTTTTGTCAGAGTTAATTATCATATTATATTGGTTACAATATTCTCCCAATAACTTTACTTTGGTTAACATGGTGTCCCGGGTGGTAGCTAATAATACAGTATCGTCCATTAATACCAGACTGTGTAACCATTCCAGAAATCCGTCATTTGGGCTATTTTCTTTTAGTGATTTAATCAGGTCATTAATGCAGACAATAAAGAGTAGACAGGAAGTCGGGGAACCTTGCCTAAGACCCAGTGTAGCAGTGACAATAGCAGTACCTATAATACTCTCAGTTAAACAATACATACTCATCAATGCTCCCGTCATTACCATCCCACATCCTAATCTTCTTAACACCTGAAATAGCTTTCCTCTGTTCACTAAATCATAAGCCTTAGTAAAGTCTACAAAAGTCACAAATAAAGTACGTCTCCTTCGCCGAGCCGTATCTGTGAGGAGACGAAGCGTTACTATGTGTTCGAGACAGCTCCGTTTCCTTTGTGCCCCAGCCTGCTCTCTATATGGGATAAACCACTGACTTAACCTTTCGTACAAAATCATGTCATACAGCTTCGTAATACAATTAATAATGCTGATACTTCTATAGTTATTTGTATTATTCTTGTCCCCTTTCTTAAAAATAGTGCATAATTTTACTCTGGCCCAAGAGGATGGGTATACACAAATGGAGAAGACATTATTAAACAAAGTAGCTAGTACTAAATACCATTCGACAGGTAGGAATGACAAGATGCCAGGACAAATCCCGTCTGGGCCACACGACTTGTCAGGTTTCATTTTCCTTAACTGACAATGTATTTCTTCAATCGTAATAGTGTCATCCAAAAGGGGAATCGTAACTTCTGTTGGATGGTCGCTTCGGTCAAGGACATCAGTACCGCCTTGTGGGTTCAGTATACGCTCGAAATGGTTTTTGAATTCCTCGTCTGATGGTTTCTCTGCATGCTCGGCTTCATTTCTGGAATAATTTCCTCCCCAATCAATGGCTTTCCACACACTGGCATCATTCCTTTCATTTAATAGTCTTTCCCACCTTGTTAAACTATCATCAGTATTTTCTATCTCACTTTTCTTTATCTGACATTTTTCAATACATTCATACAGAGCGTTCGTGACACTATTACTGAGAAGGTTCACATCCTCATTAGTCTCGGGTACACTTAATTGTTGTAACGTTTCGGACAGCTTCATTGTGTCTACTCGCTCAAACCTAATTGGTTTTCTGAACCCGGGTTTCTGAGAAAACCCGCTGTGACACGCTACGTGATCTCCTAGAACAGATGCCCTTCTAAGGACACACTCCATACTATTTTCCTGAATTGAGATGTTAAAGGACACAGGTGCATGATCGGATGGGAAGTGCTCATCTGACAGGACTCTGAAATTACTGATACAGTTTAAAAGATCTGGTGACGCAGCACAAATGTCTAGCTCTGATACCCACACACCTTTTTTTCGGAATGTTTTCTTTCCTGGGTAATAGTTAACTACAGTTTTCAAGTTATTGACAACGAATAATTTCCGCTCTATATTGTAGACAAAATCTGTGCATTATTATTTGCAATATTAACATCATAGACAGTGATGCAACACTCAGCACCAGCAGTTCAACGAGTGATGACGATTCTGTGAAAGATCAAGATTATGATCCCGAGAAAACCTTACAGCACAGCTTCAGTTATATTGAATAACATATTACAGCATCACATGAACGTCACCCATCAATCAATCAATCATTGGGGGCATAGGCTGGGGATCGCGTCGCCTCGCCCACCCTACGACGCCACTCCCGGGGGTCACCACGCGTGAGTCCCCATGCAGGCTCCTTTCCCATACCAAGCAGCTCTCGACAAGAAACATCAACTTGCCCTGGCCACAAGCCTTGTGGGCGCCCCCTTGGCCTCCTCCACGCCGAATTGTCTCTTACAGATACAACCCGATGGAAAGGATCGGTTTCAGTGTAGCGTGCCACATGCCCATATAGCCGAAGTTGGCGCTGACGGACTATGCAGGTAATAGGCCTCGATTCAGTCTTACGGTGCAATCGCTGATTTGACACGTAATCATCCCAGCCATCACCCATGATTCTGCGAAGACACTTATTACCAAAGGCATCGATTAGTTTCTTCAAGTCGCTATTTAGAGTCCATGTCTCACAACCATAGAGTAAGATAGGGATCACAAGCGACTTGAAGATCTGGATATTTGTCCTCCTGCACAGGTACCGACAACGCCAAATGCTCCTGCTGAGCGAGTCCATAATACTGTGGGCTATGCCAATCCGTTGTAAGACTTCTTGACGTGACCCGCCGTCATTATGGCCTGCGCTACCAAGGTATGTAAAACTTTCCAAGATCTCAATGTCCTCGCCGCACGCATGAACAGATTGTACTGTTTCATCTAGTAAGCCTCCAAACACCTGGACCTTGGTCTTGAGCCAAGAGACCTCAAGTCCCAAAGGCTTTGCCTCCTCGTGCAGCGCCTCGAGAGCCATCACCAGGACCTCTAGCGACTCAGCAAAGATCACTGCATCATCAGCAAAAGCAAGATCAGTGATCTTGGTGTTGCCGAGGGATGCTCCACAATCACTTTGATCTACAACTTTGCGCAATACCCAGTCCATACAAGTGTTGAAAAGTGATGGGGCAAGGACGCACCTTTGCCTCACTCCTGTATTTAAAGGAAAGAAGCTGGATACACCTCCCCCACACTTCACAGCACTCTCAGTCCCAACGCCTGACTGGATGCAAAAAGTGTCAACATATTGTTGATATATTCGATAATGGCTATATTTTAACTGCATTGAATCAGGAATGCTAAAATGGTCTGGACGACTACTTTAAGGGGATTGACCGCCATGAATTTTCGACGAATTTTTTATAATATCGATATATTCAGGGAAAAAAAACCAAGCTCCAGCACCTTTCTTCTTGTACGTGAAGAAATATTACAGCAAAAAGTGCGAAAATGAATGTGTTATAGCTCTTTTTCTGAACCCACCTACCCCTCCGAAACCCTCTGCATAACGCAGTTCACGCATTTTAGTCCACGAAGGAACTTTATTTTTTACTACAAATGGGAAAAATTGATCCCAAATGGCATTCACTGGTATTTTGAGACTTCTACTTCGAGAGACTAGGGGTGTATATATAGTGTGAGCCGAGTGAAAGCCTCAGCATTTTTGGCAAAGCGAGGAGTGGAACTGCTTGTTGCTTTTTTTAATGCTTTTGCTGCGAGTTGCTTTTTTTATGTTTTCTTTTGTACTTAGCTCTAAATACCTTCCTGCACTTTATGCAGGGCATCATGGGGAAAGTTGTGTACCCGGAGGTTTTTAAGTTATGAAAACCTGCTGAAAATGAGAGGTGGTGTTGCCTGAAACTTTTGTGTACGGGCAAATAATACCTTTCAATATGGGGGACCAGGTACCAGATGCACTTAATAGACTTTAGAATGTCATGTTAATTCCATAGAATGCATCAAGATTAATGCAAGACTAATAAATACTTTCATGTTGGAGCTCCTCATATGGACACAAAGTCAAAGAAAAAAGAAAATATATTTAAAGACCAATATCTCAAAACTGCTAAAGTTCTTATATTTATGCTAATATCTCCGTCAATATTTGGAAAATTGGAATGGGCTATACATCAACAGAAAGACAAAAGAAAATGTGTTTTTTTGTATAAGATTTTTTTTTTAAATGAAAGATAATTATCTCACAGATTTAAATTATTTTCTAGACAAGGCAAAATATGAAAATAATTCTCCCACTAAAATGAAAAAAAAAAAAAAAAAATCTGTCTTAGCTATTTTGTTAGTAATTCTATAAAGTACATATGTGATTTTTTTCATCAAAATTTGTAAAGAAATAACTTCAAAATATGGACTTTATTTTTTTCCAAAAACATTATATTTTATTAACGAAAAAAGAAAATAAGTGTCGAATGACCTGAAACTTGGCTATAATTATTACACTATAGGAATACTTAACATATAGTAAAATAATCAAAATCCGCCAACATATATAATACTCCTGGACGATCCCCTTCACTTAGACTACAGTACCCTCCCGAGTTTCGTGCTTGCTTTCTTCCGGAGGCATAGCGCGAAACTCGCGGATCGCAAAACTCGGGTATTGAAAACACTGTAAAAATGCTTATTTAGTCCGGTAAGAGGTGTACCTACCGTATTTTACAGCTTATAAGACTCACTTTTTTCCCAAAAAAATATCATGAAAATACCCTAAGCCCCTGTCCACCCAGCAGTGAATGGGTACCGGGTGTTGGCCAAGGGTTTGTGACCCGCCTCCCGGGGTGGTGGCTTCGGCCAACACTACGTAGAGGAGCTTGAGCTAGAGGAGAAGAGGAGCTTGAGCTAGAGCTTGAGTTGGGAGTCACCCAGCGGATGCTGTCAGTGAAGCCTTTAGTCCGGCGTTCTCCCACACGTATTCTGTCCTACGAACGATACTTGATCTTGATATTACAGGTAGCCTCTTCTTCATAGGCCAGGTCTTTGAACCGGTGTTGCATAAAATAAGTAGCACCTGACCTCACACCCCCGCCGATCCTTACTTATTTACCACAAAATACTCCTTTGTAAGTGATTAACAAGGACATGTGTGGTACTGTGGTTGCTGGAGGTACTGAAGGAGAAAGGAGAGAAGAGAGGAATGCATTGGAGGTACCGTAGAGAAGGGAGGAAAGCATTAGTGTAGTGATTAGTTAGTAAGAGCAAGGCATTGAGTGATCTAGCTCTGTACATGTTTTATGCCTATGTTAGTGTGCTTTTTTGTATGACAAGGCAGGTGAAGGGATTATCTTGTTAAAAACTTCCATCTCTGTCTCTCGATTCGTCGTCTTCTTGTGACCTTTGACGCTTAGTATCGCTTCATAGGTTCTCTTCAAACTTTGTCTCCTTTGTTAACAGATTTGTCAACTTTCCCTTGTTTATTTCAACTGGGATACTAAAACATTTTCATTTGTTTTGGTCTGAGTGAGTGAGGGCATCAGCTGATGGTTGTGTGACAGTGTTATACGGCAATAACACTGTCACAATGCCTTCCTCTCTTCTCTCCTGTCTCTTCCAGTACCTCCAGAAACCACAGTACCACACACGTCATGGTTAATCACTTATAAAGGAGTATTTTGTGGTAAATAAGTAAGGAACGGCGGGGGTGTAAGGTTTAAAGGTGCTACTTATTTCAGGGTGTTACCTATCATATTTAATTATCCTTGATGAGGGCTGTAAAATCCACTTAAAATCTTTCTCTGCAAAGTTGAGTGGCCTAAGAACACCCACACGCTGCCCATTAGCTCTACCTTCGTTTGCGAGGGCATCAGAGGACACGGGGTGGCATGAGCCTCTAATCACAGGCGCCACTATAGAAATTATTTCTGCATCACCACGGGCGAGGGCTAACCATCACAACCCTCAAGTGAACCTCCAGGGCCTACCATCCCACCCCTGGAGCTCACTGCCTAACGGCACTGTAAGCACGGTCACACACACTGAGCTTATTCGCTGATGATGCTAAATTACTAAGAAAAGTAGTAAGTAAAGAGGACTGTGAGCATTTACAAAAGGATCTAAATAAGATTTTCAGATAGAGTCAAATATGGGAAATGGAGTTTAATGCCAAAAAGTATAAAGTGATGGAAATGGGCAATAGCAAAAAGAGACAGAGAGGAAAGTATTCGATGGGAAACGAATGGATAATGAAAACAAAGGTCGAAAAAGATCTGGGAGTATGGATTAAGGACAATTTGTCACCAGAGAAGCATATAAACAAGATCACAGGAGATACATACCAGTTGCTGAGGAATATAAAAATGGCATTCAAATATCTGGATGAAGAGATGATCAAGAAATTGATAACATCTCTGATTCAACCAAGGTTGGAATATGCGGCAGTGATTTGGTCACCACATAAAAAGAAGGATATAAGGAAGATTGAGAGAATACAAAGAGCAGCCACAAAAATGGCTGCAAGCCTGAGAGATTTAACATCTGAAAAAAGACTTTCAAGACTAAAACTCCCAACACTTGAGAAAAAAAGAGAAAGGGGAGATTTTATAGCAGTGTATAGAGCATCAATGGGTCTGGAAAAAATTGATAGAAATGATCTGTTTGTGTGGGACGACAGAAGTGCAAGAGGTCATGAGAAGAAATTGAAAAGGACAACATGCAAGAGGGATATAAAAAAATATAGCTTCCCGTATAGAAGCATAGAAGCCTGGAACAACCTTGATGCAAAAGTGATTAATGCAAGAAGTATCAGGACTTCAAAGGCAAACTAGATAATAGTAGATTTGGAGACGGGACAGTACGAGCATAGCTCTTTTCCTGTATGTTACAACTAGGTAAATACAACTAGGTAAATACACACACAAAAAAAAACCAACGTGTACGAAGCAGCGCGAAACTCAGGGATATAATGCGCCAAAGTCGGTATGGTAAGAATTTAGGACTCAGCGCGAAACTCGAGGATCGCGAAACTCCCATTGCGTGAAACTCGGGAGGGTACTGTAGAGTATGTCTTCAACGATTCCTCTCTAATTTCATGTCAGTTTTTTTTAACACTGCATGGCGTTTTTCTCACTTTTTCTATGCCGGCCTCTGCCTGAAGGAGTTGGGGGATGGGGGTCTATATTTGTAGTAGGGCTGTTACAGACTATTCCTCCTCCTCCTCCTCCTCCTCCTCCTCCTCCTCCTCCTTTTTCTCTTTCTTTTCTTTTTCCCCTTCTTTCTACAACAAACACCCCACTGACTTCAATCCCTCGGCTAAAGCTTCAGGTTATCGTCATTCTCCATGTGACGAACATAAAGACCATTTTCTCCAGAGAACTCGTATCATCTCCACGTCCATGAAAGTGTCTCTGTGACGGGCTGACTCACCATGCATGTTTTGGATTTTTGAATGAACAGTGTCTTTGTATTTGTATCACCAACTCTGTTTTTATTTGCTAGTTGTGTTTCCTTTATAGGCAGTATGCACATGGCGAAAATGCTTTTTTTTCTCGCTCTCTCTCTTTAATGTTGAATTTTTGTTGTCTAATTTTCTTATTTTGGTAAGTTTTAGTGACTTAAAGTAGACAAAATGAGCAAAGTAGTGTCAACTCCCACAAGGTTCTTGCTTGTTTTCATTTTTTTTATTTAGAATTTTCTTTAAAACTACACTGGGAACTAGGTACTCGAACAATTCGGTATTCAAACGTTTTTTTGGGGGAAAAAATCACTCGGTAGTTGACCATTTGCTCGGCACTCAGCTGAACAATACTTGTATCAAGACTTGTATGAGCTGAGACGCATCACGCATATGTGTATCCCAGCTGAAACAAAAGCAAATGAGTCAGTCTTCCCATAGCTGTCGCTCAGTGCATAACTCTGCTAAACTTAGCTGTAAACTGTCATGTTTTTTGGGTGTTTTATTTTATATTCCTTGTACAAATAAGTCACCATGGAGCCTAAGATTAGTGATAGCAGCCAACCGAAAAGAACATTAGATAGAATCACAATAGAGATGGAAAACAAAACAATCGGTTACAAAAACAAAGATCACAAACAATTGAAGAGGTTGAGAAATTGTTCTTGATTTTGATCAATTTGGTTAGTATGATTGATTTTGTGTTTGTTTAGTTTGTTTGATGATTATGATGTTTGTACGCTGCATACTCATACAACACGGTTTTATGGGCGACACAGCATGCTGTGTTGTACGAAATTGTGTTGTACGAATCATAGAAACCCATGTTATAATGTACTTATGGTGGACACCTCCGAAATTTTGTACTTTTCCCCCATATTAACACATTGCAATACATGCACACAACCCTCGTTTTCCCGGACTATTAGGGGGGAGCACTGGTCCGGGAACCGCAAATGTCCGGGTATCGCAACAGTCCGAGGCCATTACCCACCCCCGGACGTTTATCCTACTGTCCGGCAACCGCCAATATCAAATACCCCGCTGCGGACTTTTTCGTCACTTTGTTGTTGTTTTTAGGGCTGCGAGGATCCCTTGGGGAACACTATGAACCCTGGTGAAGTCCTATGATGCTATCACAGGTGCTGTAGTTGACCTGTCTTCCTCAGGAAGGCACAGGTGAGGCCAGACAGCGTGTTGCCAGGAGGGGGGGATGCCAGCCGCCTCCAGCAGGGTGGGCAGGTCAAAGATGGTGACGTTCAGGGTGAGGAGTTGAGAGCGTAGCACTACACGGTGGGAGTGGAAGCGCGGAAGGACTGCAGCAGAAAGTGTTCAATAGTCTCAGAGACGTTCCTGCACCAGGGGCAGTGGGGGTCAGGGGACTGATGGAGGCGGTGCAGGTGAACCGCGAGTGTCATGTGCCCAAATGTAAACAATACGACCCCTGAGCATGCTGCCACCTGTAGGGAGGCACGGACACTGGCTAGGGGTGACAGGAGACGCTCAACCGGACAACTTTGTTGATTTACGGACTGGACCAGGCATTTGTCCGGGACTCTGACATATCCCCGGACCTCTGATTTTGACCGGCAAATCCGATATCCGGGAAATGAAGGTCCGGGAAAACGAGGGTTGTGTGTACATACATTGCCTTTACAATAATCAATATATAGTAAACATACACTCATCTTAGTCCCTTACCGTAATTATAATGGTGGGAGAAAGTTTAGAAAGAATTTTCTAAGAGAAAAAAAATATATAACCAGATTTTCTACGAGTAGTAAAATCAGTAATAAAATCTACTGATTTCCTCGGTAGGCGGTGGTCTTTCTGTTGCTCTGTTCCCACGTTCTTTGGCGTATCGTACAAATTTTAGCTCGTATGCGATAGTACGTATTAGTTAATCGTTTTGATGAATTCGCCATGGGTGATAATTTCCAGGACTGAAAAGAGCTTGTGATACGTGTGTGATAGCCTGGTGGTAAATGATACATCAACACTACGGTAGCAGACGATAGATGGCGCTGTTGGCGGCGCCAACTCAGTTGGTGCAGGGAAAGAAAGGACTACAGAGTGGCATAGAAGGAAGATGTGTCAAGCTCGAGCTCGAGCTTGACAGACGACTTAAAAAACGATGTGGTAATTATCCACCAACCAATGTCAATTTGTAGAGTAGTGGTTTTGTTTCCTCCCCCCTCCTTGTGAGGGAGCTATTGTTCGCTCATCATAGGGGAGCGTGGGAATATATATATATATATATATATATATATATATATATATATATATATATATATATATATATATATATATATATATATATATATATATATATATACTAGCCGCAAAGCCGCCCTCCGGGCGGACTTTTTGGCTAGCTCCTGCGGAGGGCTATTGGTGGGCCTTCGGCCCACCAAACACAGACTCTCCAGATAGCCCCTTCTAGCTTTCCTGAAATCATGGATGTAGAGATGTATGTATTAACGCCAACCCATTCACATCACCCCCAACCCATTCACTCACCCATTACCCATCACCCCCCACCCATTTACTCACTATTACCCATCAGCCCCCAACTCCTCGACCATTATCGATCAGCCCTACACATTGGGCCTTCGCCACCAAACACAGTACTCTCCAGATAGCCCTCAGCCCTTCCGAATTCATGGTAACATCATATTAACCCAACCCCACCATCACCACCCATTCCATCACCCTACCATCAAGGTTCCCACATTCCAACCCATTTTTTCCACAATTCCCATAGCGCAAAAAAAAAAATTACCTCATCTACCATAACGCAAACCTTCCCCGCTCACCCGTTCCACAACTGATCCATATGCATCCAGCCACAGGCACCCCAGACCTACATCACCCATCACCACACACCATCACCCCACCACACACACACCCAACCCACACACCACATCAAGGTACCAATCCACACACCACACTTTTTTTCCATTCTCGCTAATATGAAAAAAAAAATCCTGAATTATTAGGGCCACCTCAGAGCGGCTAAACACCTCCCACGCCACCACCAAACACACACACCAAGATCCCCACAGCGCACCAGACGCACACACACACACACACACACACACACACACCACACACACAACACAACACTTTTTTATATTATATATTATATATATATATATATATATATATATATATATATATATATATATATATATAACTAAATTATAATAGAAGGTATACACTATCTAGGGGAGGTCTGCAGTAACTGACTACTCTCTGCGGGTGGCAGATGGGCCAAACAATCCTAGCACGTGTACATCCAATAGGCAGAATTTATGACGACGGGTAATAACAGGTCGTTCTAATCAAAGTGATAATGATTAATACTACAAGGATTGCATATTTATCGTATCCCAATACTTTTATCATTTACTTAAATTACCTTACTTTCTACCCATTACCATTATAATTATATATACTGTCAAACTTCGATATAACGGACCTCGATGTAACAGACTTCGGATACAACGGACTCCATTTTTTTTTTTTTTTTTTTTTTTTTTTTTTTTTTTTTTTTTTTTTTTACATATTAGACCACTTATCGCTGCTCGAATTGTCAACTCAACATAGTTGTATTATTTTCTCATTTTACTTTGGAATGCTTGGGTTTTAAGGAGTTTTGATGTATCACATATTAAGATATAATATAATAAGGAAGGAGCCTGTGTTGCTAGTGATTTAGTGGTACACGTAGGTGTGTATTGTTTAAAATAGTGACTATTAGTGTTATGGCGTGGCCGCTGCTACGTCTCCCTGTCACCTAAAAAAAACCTAAATCACCCTTATCTAAGGTGACACGCAGTGCTACACTCACCTAAATAGTAACACGTGTATAGAACTGCACTTCACAACCATATAATATATATAATAATGAGCATTAGTCATGATAATAAGCAATACCTTTGGAAGCCACGGCTGAATCTGGCTCATCGTAATTTGTTTACCTTTCACTAGAGCTTGAGTTTGACTAGCTACACGGTCTGGTTGTGTTTGTGATTATTTCTCATTTATTTCACGTGTAGGAGCGGACCAAATTCAGCATGTAGTGCCAGTCACTGTTTACCTCCCAACATAGCTACACAGTCTGGTTGTGTTTGTGATTATTTCTCATTTATTTCACAATTTTTCCGTTTTTTTTCATATATTTTTCCACCCTTGGGAAAATACCCTCGCTATAACGGACAATCGGCTTTAATGGACCACTCCTCCCCCCCTTTAGTCCGTTATATCGAGGTTTGACTGTACAGGGAGGTCCCGAAGATACGAGCAGTTAGGTTCCACCTGGCATACTTGTAAAGCGAAATCTCGTATAACGAAACACATAACTAATGGTAAAATATAAGTTTGGCTCCAGGACCCCATCAATTAACCCCTTCACTGCTGATATCAAATTAATAGGCCTACCCCCCTGTGCGGCAGATTTAATTAAAATTAAAAATAATTTACTTATCATATTTAAAGTGACTAAATGAATAGGATGCTCAATTGCTCATTCCATACCAGAAAATCTATGTTTCGTCTTGGTGGAGGCTACCAGCTAAGTGAGGAGTTGCGTCAGAGTGCAGCAACAGGGCCGTGACCGTGCTGCCAGACGCACAATGAAACCACTTGCTACTCAACATAATACAGCTTATTTTGGTACATAAATGCTTCATTCATGCATTCATTCATGAATTCATGCTGCTGTTTTACATCCATCAAGAATATCTTTAATATCTTGACTATTTTCCCTCGCCATTGAAGTAGAGGGCGCGGCAGCGTCAACTCGTTGTACTGTACCGCTTGACCTTATTAGTCACACTAACTCACTTATGCAGAAAAAAAGGTTCTATTGTATCGCAAAACTTGACACTGTTGCCATACAAGCCTATCACAGCGAATATTTATCCACAATATTAATGAGCGCGGAGTTTAAATACAGAAACCCTATATGTACCAGCCGCAGTGAGCCCTTAGATGGCTGAAAGACCGTATTTGTACCAGCTGCAGTGAAGGGGTTAAAAAGAGAAAAAAACCTTTTTCAAGCAAAAATAAACTATAGCAAACACAACAAACACACAGTGTCTATATTACCCACACTGTACTACCTATTCTGTAGAAAAAGCATTCTGAAAGAGAAAATAGCACACAAAATAACATAACTGCACATTAATTAAACAAAACATGCATACCAAGCAAAAAAGACGTAATGTAGAGGACGCCGCGTGATACAAGAGAAGGTAGTGTAACGGTCCCAAGGTTGGGGTCGCACACCTGCTAATTACCTCTAAAGGTCAGGCCGTGCCATATGCTTAATTACCCTTCAGGTCACGCCTTGCTAGGGGTGACCTGACTGCGGTCCCAAGGTTGGGGCTGCACACCTGCTAATTACCCCTAAATGTCAGGCCGCGCCATATGCTTAATTACCCTTCAGGCCACGGCTTGCTAGGGGTGACCTCACTGGGGTCAACCAAATCCCCCTTTGTCCAGCCTGGGAGTGGTAGGGCGCGCATTTTGAACTTGATAATTTTACTCACCCCAGTTTGAATGTCGTATCATTGGATTTTCGATCTCGTATATTGAAAATAGACCCTAATTTACACCTCTCGTATCATCAGATTCTCGTATACCGAATGCTCGTATAACGGGACCTCCCTGTATATATGCCTTGCTAGGATATATATAATATATATATATATATATAATAATATATATATAATATATATATATATATATATATATATATATATATATATATATATATATAGTAATTATAATGGTAATGGGTAGAAAAGAAAGTAAGGTAATTTAAGTAAATGATAAAAGTATTGGGATACGATAAATATGCAATCCCTGTAGTATTAATCATTATCACTTTGATTAGAACGACCTGTTATTACCCGTCGTCATAATATTCGTGCCTATTGGATGTGGACACGTGGCTAGGATTGTGTTGGCCCATCTGCCACCCACAGAAAGTAGTCAGTTCACTGCAGACCCTCCCCTTAGTAATATATTTTACTAAATCATGCACGTGCACTTGTATATATAAGTACACTTCCAGCCCCCACAGGATTAACATCTCTCTTTAATCTTCTCTGATTATATCGAGAAGAATTGTATAGACCTTTTGTACATATAAGTGTTAAACAATAGGACGTGTTACATTCGACACAGTGATTATACCGCCGCGTCTGTTGGTGTGATAGGCTTGACGCCTCGATAACAAATAACGCCTCCGCCTCTGCCCTGCACCTCCGGCCCTGATCACGCGCAACCAGCCCGAATTACAAGAGCATTGCAGTATTAATATGCCTTCACCCACTTCAACCCTCCTATCCCCCGATAAATATCTTAGTTAGTTTTAATTGGGGTATTTTGTCGGGATGAGAATAGACAAAGGGTTTTTGAAGATAAGAGATCTCAATTAATTAAATGTTTGTGACATAAAATTTCCACAAAATGGTGCCCTGAGTGAGGAATATTGATGTTCATGTGATTCGGAATTTGGCATTGTGATACGTAGTTATGAGCCTACCACAACAGGTGGTTGAAGGAGTGGAGGTGAAGTGTTTCGGCACGTCAGGAATGAGCCAACAGCTGTGTGACTACCATACGTCAGATAGTAGATAACACCAGAGGTTACGTAGCACTAGTTAGTTGTAATAGTTAAGTGGTGGTTGGTCATAGGCCTGGTTATGCGTCTTGACAGACCAAATCAACGGCCCGGCCCTTCCACCACTTCAGATATAATAGTTGATTATCAACTAACAGTTATTTTGAGTTACGTAATCTTGCATTTAATATTTTATTTGACTTAGTTATTGACTAATTCAGGATTAGCTAAGAGATCATTATCAGCTAAATTAGGAATGCTCACATGGATATATAGTAAGTGTGAGGACACAACTAAGGCAATTCCTATTGATTATATTAATTTAAGGACAGGTCTACCATTGTTAAATGAGCAATGGGATAAATATGAAGAGGCTTACTTCCTATATGAAGTCGAATTAAGACAAGCTGGGGATAAAGAAATTATTCACCATTGCGTGACCAATTATAAACACGAGTGTCAAAGATATCTCGATAAGATAATTGTATATGAGGGATTACTGGAGTGTGCTCATATTCCAACAACAGCTAAAGCCTCTTTAACCCAAATTAAATTACCAGACTTGTCATTACCCCAGTTCTCGGGAGAAAATTGGTTCTCCTTCTGGGATAAGTTTAAATTTATTGATGATAGAGCTGACTTAACAGAGCTACATAGATTAACTTATTTGTTGGATCAGTTGAGAGGTCCCGCATTTTTGCTGGTAAAGGAATTAACAGTAGGAAATGCCAATTATAATGTGGCGATCAAGATTCTCAAAAGATAATTTTGAAGATATAGACTTAGTTATAAAGAACCTATTTTGCAGGTTTATGGATCTACCAAGTCCTAATTATAATTTAAAGGAATTGGAAGAGTTCAGAGTAACTTTGAACTGCACCCTAAGAGCAATTGAAGTGCATAAACCCTTGATTGAGTCAGACTGGATGGTCAACACTATGATATGGAGGAAATTACCAACCAAGATGCGTGATTGTTTAAATCAGAGGTATAAAAGTAATTACTTCACGGTCAAACAAATAGAAGAGGGATTATTGCAGGAGTGCAAACATCTGCAAGGTATTGAACAGGAACCCCCCCACAGAGAGATCAATATTGTTACACCTAAGGGTAATCAGCTATATCAGCCACCCTTTGAGTTTAAAGATCCCTCGTTAGTGGGTATTTATCCAGCGCCTGTTAAAGTTACGCAAATATAACAGCCTGTAATTAAGATTCAAACTACTCATCCTACCAGTAAACCACTAAGTCCTACTCAAATAAAAGATACAATCCCTAAATCCAGGCTACTTCTAGTGAAGTACGAAGAATAAAATGTGTCCTATGTGAGGGGGAACATCCACCCTCCACATGTAATATCTATTCAGATTGTTCACGAGAGTTGAAAGGTTAATGAGCCTTGGTAATTGCCTAACCTGGCTCCGTGGTAAACATGCTTTAAATGCATGCCCTATAAAGTTAAGAACTTGTAGGAAATGTAAACAATCTATTCATAACATCGCTCTTTGTCATAACAGTGATATTAACTCAGACCCTACAGCAGTTAAAATGGCAGTCACTAATAAGAGTAGTTCAGCAGCTGTTCCTACTGCAGAATTGAAGGTGAGCCACAATGGTAATTCAGTCATTGTAAAGACAATGTTTGACAGTGGTGCACAAAGATCCTTCATAAGTAGGGAGATTGTTGAATTATTACAACTACCCATAATTAATAAAGTTAATTTAGCCATTTCAGGTTGTCTTGCCAATAAAGAGGCTCAAACTTTGACATAGATCAACCCCTAGTCCAATTAGGAAAATTGGAATATAAATGTAGGGTAGCTGCTGTAGTAAATAATATTGGTATTAGTTTAACGGTAAAGGGACTAAAAGGCACAGCTGAAATGCTTAGGGAGAATGGTGTTAAACTAGTTAGTAATACCTTCGAGGACGTTGATGGTTCATTCCAACTAATAATTAATAGGCGCTGATTATTTTGGCGTTACCTAAGGAAGGTCATCAAAAGACATAACGTTTCTATGTTCACCAGCGCTGGTGGTAATGTAATAATGGGACCCATCCCACATACTCACCAAGCAGAACAAGAGGAGAGTATTCCTAGTCATGCACAACCCCTATTAATTAACAGAATTGGAACCACTTTCTTGCCCACACCAATTAGTGAGTCATTAGAGGAAAGTAATATTCCAGTTCATAATAAATATATTGCCACAAAGGAATATCCTAATAATAATGTGTTGCAAGGAAATACTACCCTCAAATTAAACACAGGATTATGGTTTAAAGGCCCTACCAGGCTGAAAGAGTGTAATAATATGCCTAAACAGGTTTCCACTCAGCCAGACATCTGGCTGAGATCATTATATCTGAAGATATAATAAGGGAACCTGTATTGATATCAGATCCTGTGATAGACATTGAGAGGTTTTCCTTATTGAGCAAACTAATTAAGACTACTAATTTAGTCTTCAAATTCACTAAAAGGGTTATATAATAGCTCTGACTCCTTAAAATTTTGGGTCAGAACAATACAAAAGCAGGTATTTCCAGAGTAATATCAGCTCTTAGCCTCGGCCAGCCCCCATAGGAACAAATTGACCAAATCGTTAGGTCTGTACCTAGATCATGAGGGTATAATTAGGTGTCTAAGGCGAAATTTGAAAGCTGATCTTCCAAATACCACCTGCCATCCCATATTTATTCCCAAACGCCACCATCTTACTAAATTATTGGTGGAAGAATATCACAAGAACTCAGCACATGGCGGAATGGCTACAACATTAGCCGATATCAGGAATAAATGCTGGATACAACATGGTAGACAGGCAGTCAAATATTACCTCAAATCTTGCATTAATTATAATAAATCTGAAGGTAGACTAGTCGCCTATTTAGGTCTCCCTGAACTTCCCACTGATAGAAAGCTCCTAAAATCATTTGAGGTCAATGTTGATGACTATACTGGGTATATAATAATTTCCGGAGATAATTCTCTCCCCAATAAAGTATATGTCTGCATATTCACTTGTACCTCTATCAGGACTATTAATTTAAAAGTAGTCAAAGACCAAAGTGCCGAAACCACTGTACAAATGTCCTGGCACTATGTGGCCTGGGGTGATGTCACTTGAAGCGGACCTTCAGTTTTCGCCGGCCCCCAGTTGTGGAAATTATCCACCAACCACCCACTCAATTCGTAGAGTGGTGGTTTTGTTCCCTCCCCCCCCCCCCCCCTCTTGTGAGGGAGGTATTGCTCGCTCATCACAAGGGAGCGTGGGAATGTATGTATGTATATATATATATATATATATATATAATATATATATATATAATTTATATATATATATATATATATATATATAATATATATAATTTATATATATATATATATATATATATATTTATATATATATAATATGTATATATATATATATATGTATTATATATATATATATATAGTATATATATATATATATGTTATATATATATATATATATATATATATATAATATATATATATTATATATATATATATATTATATATATATATATATATAATGGTAATGGTAGAAAGTAAGGTAATTTAAGTATATGATAAAAGTATTGGGATACGATAAATATGCAATCCTTGTAGTATTAATCATTATCACTTTGATTAGAATGACCTGTTATTACCCGTCGTCATAATATTCGTGCCTATTGGATGTGGACACGTGGCTAGGATTGTGTTGGCCCATCCGCCACCTGCAGAGAGTAGTCAGTTCACTCCAGACCCTCCCCTTAGTAACATCTTTTACTAAATGTACCGTATTTGCCGGCGCATAAGACGCAGTTTTTTCCCTTAAAAAGGAATACAAAGTTCACCCTGCGTCTAATGCGGCCATATTAGCGAATGAGAGGTCGGGCAGAGAATGCAGAACAGCCGGTGGTGTATTACTAAAGGGGTCTGGAGTGATCTGTGTTGAGCAGTAGTCCACTGAGCACAAATTTGTAACTGTGTTATCAACAGTAATGCATAATACTAAGAAAAGGTTGGAGTTTAAGAGAAAACAAGAGCTGGGGCAACAAGATAGCGATTGTTGCTGCCAAGATGGCCGTGTCAGATGTAAACATCATCCACCCCCCGCTGCTGCTCTCCATTGTAAAACGTCTGATATCTCAGGTCTTCTCCTTCACCTGGGATACTTCAGTCAGCGACGCCCTCCGTGCACCCACCATGGGTCATTACCGCTCAGACTCCTCCCCGCACCCATGGAAAAGACAAACATCCCGCATATAAGATGTCGCCTTAACCCGCATTCGACTCGGGCCACGCAAGTTGACACAACAGTTGGAAGGAGATGATAGAAGGGAGGCAGAAAATGGTGATGCAGTTTTCGCTGGAATGAGTATTGTTGATAAATGGAATAGTGAAACAAAGAGCGTGTTAAAGTTTTATTTGGAGGAGGGTGAGAGGGAGGTGTAGTATCTTGGGGAGTCTGTCTATACACACAAGGATGGAGAAAGGGCATCCTAGCCTTGTAGTTTATTTGACAGCGAGTCATTGTACAACGTGGGGACAAGAGGTGCGCGGCGTGTGTGTCTCTGTGTGTCCTGTGGCTGACTGAATTACCTGGCTGGTGTAAGTGGTGTTGCAGTTGTGTCGGCGAGGACAAGTCAGGTCAGCGTCAGGTCACCCTCTAATCCTGGTCCCAGACTGGGGGGTGGCCTAAGCCGATGCAAGTGTGTATGTGCGTGTGTTTGTGTTAGCCCCCGCTATAGTGGTAAGCAAGGTGGGATAGGAGACAGCATAGTTGTACGTACCACTTCGACCCCTCAATCCTCACCCTTGTACCTCTGCGGATAAGGAAATTGTATGAAAGAGTGCTAGTAAAAAGGCTGCAATGGTACTTGTAGACGGGACAAAAGTCTTCCACACGGTACACCAAGACCAAGACCCATCACGGCGCCACACCGTCCGCCTCAAGGCAGAATCACACCACACCATCATGGTGACACGGCACCGTCTCATCACATCTGTTAGAATTTCTTACATTCAAACAAATAGACGTGTTACACTAAACGGTGCGCCGCCGTCACGGCTCCAATACATCACCGTCCTGTCACGTAACGGTTTCTGGGGAAGAATATTTCAACGTAATGAGACTGTGCCGTGCTGATAATTGTCGTTTTCTCAAGGCTTTATGTACCCAAAACAGTGTCTTTTAGAGTTCAACTCCTCTTCTTCATCCAACAGAAGTGCTATTAATGCAAATTTCTTCAAGCATAGCCTCTGAGGCACCATGTCTGCTTAGAGGGTGAGCAGGAACTGCCGAAAATGACGGAACCGTGACGTATAGTGTGAATACAAGGCACGGCTGACGGAACGCTGCCGTAATATCAGAGTGTGAACCAGCCTTCACCTGTACCTTCCTGAAGAAGACTAATCAACCCTCGCGACTGTGATAGATTCATAGGTGTAAACAGGGCAAATATCGTCGATCCCGACAACGGTGCCCTTCAACAATTACAACAATAACAACAAGGTAGAGATCGTTACCTTACAGTGTTACCTAAATATCTTCGTAAATTTTTGTTATTGTGCAACCACCGATTTCGAGGTCGAAACTTACGACCTCCTGAATAGTTTTGATGTGTTTTGTATTAATCTGGCTCTCGTTTTTGTCAGAAATCAATGTTTGTTTACACGTGTGTGTGTGTGTGTGTGTGTGCATGGGGGGGGGGGGGTAAGCCTGCCCCTCCAGGTCCGCCGCGCAAACATTGCTACGCTTCACACTGCCATATTACGGGTACTTCTCGTTTTTTCTCTATATCATCTGTTACTATACCAAACCCCACCTCTAACCTAACCTAATCTGATTTAACTTAACTTTCTGGCTGAAATAACGGTAGATTTTCGGTACTACGTGTAATGCCATTATTATTCAATTGCCTCATGAGAAATGGGGTTCAAAATACTCAGAATGAAGAAAGCTACACGATGATGTAGGTAAGAGTCCTAGGACTTTTGAAAGCCCACTACCAAAATAATACCAATATCTATACTGCAAATTTTCCACAAATTCTAAACACATAGCAGAAAAGCAACAAAGGCATACCTACAACATTAAATCTAAGCTATATGTCATAGCTAGCAAAATATTAGAATATCAGTTCTTAGGGGCATCCTGCAATATATTATGACAGATTTTGGTTACCCTGTCATTCCCTTTACATTTTAACTAGTATAATTTTTCATTCACATGCACTGCACTGTGAATATTGTATTTAGGTACATGCTCATAATAATTTGCTTTCCCATACAAATCCTTTTTTTTTGTAATAACTTTTGATAAATTTACGAAATTATTTTTTTCCCCTCAAAAACACCAATATTTTTTTCTTCTCAAAAACTCCTTGTAACATAGGGGTGCGTCTTATGCGGAGGTGCGTCTTATGCGCCGGCAAGTACGGTATATATGTGCGCTTGTATATATAAGTACAGTGGTACCTTGACTTACGAGTTTAATTCGTTCATTGATCGAGCTCATAACTCAGTTTGCTCGTATATCAAATCAATTTTCCCCATTGAAATTAATTGAAATACCATTAATCCATTCCAGCCCCCCAAAAAACACCCCAATTTTTTACTGTACCTATATGACTGGACTGCACTCACCCTCCGCTATTTGCATTCGCCTGTGTTTATACTCTGTGTATCAGCTGTTGGAAACAGCTGTGGGTGGAACTGCCGC
The DNA here is from genome assembly GCA_016584305.1 of Chionoecetes opilio. Lineage (NCBI taxonomy): Eukaryota > Metazoa > Arthropoda > Malacostraca > Decapoda > Majidae > Chionoecetes > Chionoecetes opilio. The sequence goes on from JACEEZ010019363.1 coordinate 103,761, forward strand.
TAAACGTACTGCACTCACCCTCCGCCATTTGCATTCGCCTGTGTTTATACTCTGTGTATCAGCTGTTGGAAACAGCTGTGGGTGGAACTGCCGCTAAACGTACTGCACTCACCCTCCGCCATTTGCATTCGCCTGTGTTTATACTCTGTGTATCAGCTGTTTATCAGCTGTTGGAAACAGCTGTGGGTGGAACTGCCGCTAAACGTACTGCACTCACCCTCCGCCATTTGCATTCGCCTGTGTGAGCACAACACAACAGAGATGCTTCCACGGCGAGGTAACCACGTGAAGTGAACGAGTGGGACGCGGGATGCTGGGCGGATGTTGTGGCGTTCGCTGCGCCAACTAACTCGGATTTTGGCTCGCCACTCGAAGCAAAAAATCGACCGAGCGTCTGCTCGTAACTCAGAAAACTCGTAAGTTAAGGTACCAGTGTACACTTCCAGCCCCCACAGGATTAACATCTCTTTAATCTTCTCTGATTATATCGAGAAGAATTGTATAGACATTTTGTACATATAAGTGTTAAACAATAGGATGTGTTACATTCGACACAGTGATTATACCGCCGCGTCTGTTGGTGTGATAACCGCTTGACGCCTCGATAACAAATAACGCCTCCGCCTCCGCCCTTCACCTCCGGCCCTGATCACGCGCAACCAGCCCGAATTACAAGAGCATTGCAGTATTAATATGCCTTCACCCACTTCAACCCTCCTATCCCCCAATAAGTATCTTAGTTAGTTTTAATTGGGGTATTTTGTCGGGCTGATATAGACAAAGGGTTTTTTAAAGGTAAGAGATCTCAATTAATTAAATGCTTGTGACATAAAATTTCCACAAGCAATCCTAAGCAGAAGAGGTCACAAGAAGAAAAAGAAGCCAATCGGCTGAGCCTCCTGAGGCAGAACGTAAACATTACATTGTGAGGACAGACTGGTTGATTTGAATGTCTTATGGTATTTGAAATACTTGTAACAGGTAAATACTGAGGTACTGAGTACTGAGGAAGTACTCAAGATGCGTGTTGTGCAGTGCGGGTAAGGGCGGAATTGCCTTGCTTTCGGATCGCCAGATTGTGTTGTATGAATACGAATAGTGTTGTGCGGATGAAGTGGGTTGCTCAGACCCCCACCGTGTTGTACAAAAACTGTGTTGTACGAACCCGTGTTGTACGAGGATGCAGGTATGTTGATTTGTTGTGTGATTTCTTTACCTAATTGGATTCTAAGAAACATTTTCTCTATAAGCATCCGTTTAAAATAATTACTTTTGGAGATATAAGATGTTTTTAATAGGAAGGAGAGTGTATAGGATATATGAAAATGAACTAACCTAACCCTACCTTTTGACTCACTAACCTAACCTAACCCCACCTTTTAACCTAACTAAAGCCAAATTGCATTAAAAATGGTCCGCAGCAAGGAAAAAATTGAGGCGATGCAGGTCACAAGACGAAGAAGAGTGAGGCGCATGTAAAAACTTGCCTCTCTCCTCCATATAAACAACATATCATATCTCCAAAAGTAATTATTTGCAACGGATGCTTATACAGAAAATGTTTCTTAGAGTCCAATAAGGTAAACAGAAACCATACTCATTATTGTGTTGGGAATTCTGGTCCTAGTATAAAATATATTACCCTTTTTGGGGGGTCTGGAACGGATTAATTCAATTTACTTTATTATTTCTTATGGGAAAAATTTGTTCAGTACTCTAACAAATTGGCACTCGAACAGCCTTCTGGAACTAATTAATTTTGAGTACCGAGTCTCCACTGTAGTAGTTTCAGGACTAGCGAGTTTTTTTTCAGTCTCAACATCGCTACTCATGGAGCCTCTCTGTAAATATTGTTATCTGTTCATGTATTCTTTTTGTGCTTATGTAACTTTTACATCTCATAATGCAGCAATTTCTTTCCATTTCTATTGATTTGTAGATCTATACTTGTAATAAATCAAACACAGCATACATGAATCAAGGTTATAGGCACTCGAGGAATGTATCCCCATTCAGCCCATGTATCAATATCTTCAATATACGATAATTTGATATACGAGTACGAGAAGGCTCCATGGAACGCATCTGCTCATATCATCGTGAGCATAATGTATATGAAAGCTGCTTGAATACTTTTGCAAGCCATCTTGAATGAAATGGATTTGTCTTTTGGCAAGCTACAGCATTACAAAAAAGTTTGCACATGTTTCTTTGATTCTAATTTTATGTGCTTGGCTCCTTGTTGCACTCAGCAATTTATATAAACTTTGATTACTTGTGTTCGTTCTGCTCGCACCACTGCACCTCTCATGTAACTATTTTCTTCTGCCTTGATTTGACTTTTATTTCACATCCAAAATGATTAGCATGTTATTGGTCTATTATCACAAATACCAAATTATGGTGCCATGAAATTAAGAAACTTTATTGTATCCCAAAGAGCTCACAAAGCCCCTATCTTCCATCTACTTTATGGCATTACATATCTTGCAGGGTATTGAGCAGTTGAAGAAGGAGCAAGCAAGCTGGGAGAAAAAGTCACGATGGCGAAGCATTCAAGCTGTATTTGGCCGCTTCTCCCTCACCTGGTTCAGCCCATTTACCTCACCGCCACTACCTGCAAAAACTCATTCATACATGTATTCTGTATAGCTGTATAGTAAGTGAAGGGATTCCCATTGATTTGTATGGAGTGGATCTGAAATATGTAGAAATTCAAAGAGCTGAGAGACAATGGGGAAATTCAAAGTATTTGTTTATTTATTAGATTGTTATCATTAAGAACAGATTATTTATATACTGTGAATGGTATTTTGTACCATAAAGAAGCATTCATCTTTTGAAAATGATGAAATGAAGTACTGAAATGACTATTTTTGCCAATTTAAATTTACTATAACATAATTTCATTTAAGTGCAATGTGAGTGTCATCTTAAAGTGTGAATTTAGTCCCTCCATATTTTGTATATGATTTTATTTAAATATTTTATATTTTAAGTAGATATCTTCGTAGTTGGGCTTTGGCTGCATAACTTACTTTAGAATTTATAGCTTTCTTAACTATGATTTTCAATAACTTCATTGTTTATGACATGGGTCAAAATTGTTCAGTGCCACTTCTTTACCAATCTCTGTACATTGTTGGACCTTGATAAACCAGCACATGCAGGCAGTGCCAAGCACCATAGAGGTGACAGAAGCTGACTCTTCCCTGATCCCTCCATGGCTAGTAGGAGAGCTGGGACTAAAGGTCACCTTGAGGTCTATGAAGTAATATATGATAAAATTTTGATATGTTTAGATTGGTTAAGTAAACTGTTATGTCTAGTTGGTCGTTTTGGGGGTTCTTGGTCACAGAGCTCATGGAAGCTGTGGTGTGAGTGCTTGTCCTACAAAAGCTCTCAGTAGGGTTGGCTAATTACAGCACAGTCTGGCTGAGTCCTCAGTGGTGTGGTGCTCAGTTACATGCTAGTTGTTGTCCCTGTGGCCAGCCAGAGTCCCACTAAGCCAGGACAAACCTCTTCATTGGCCTTCTTCACAAGTGGCTTTGTAGATTAAATTTTTATATCAGTCATGTTCTTCATCTAATTATCGTTCAAATAAAATTGATATGTACAATGTAGAAGTTCTGTATGGGAACCCATGTCTGGCATATTTGGCCTCTGGGGGATTGTCTTATAATATATATTTTTCTGGAATATGGAGCACTAGGCCAGAAATGTAGTTAGGAATAGTTACTACTGAAATGGAATAAATCACTGGACATTTTTCTGCTATGCGTACAAAGGGAAGGATATTGAATCCTTGTACAATGTTGGTTACATGTCAAGTAATGGTCCAGAGTGTGATACTCTGATCTCCACATATTATTTGACTGAAGTATGTTCACAATAGTGACTGCTGTGCTGTTACCACTAACAGTATATGCCTCTTGTTTCCTTGTTTTGTGGTTATACTTTTTCAGAGACTTTATGTATGGGTTCAGGGGTCAATGTTTTTTTTGTTACCCAAAGAAAATGTACCAAGTGATGCTTGAGTAATGACTGTTTGCATTAAGTTGCACCACGGACATTATTTGCAGCAGCCATGGATTGAATGATATGCTGAGTGCAACAACAGGCCAAGTGCTAAAGGTATGAACCAAGAAGAAAATGCCAAAATTTTTATGATGCTATAATTTTTCAAAAGATTATATTCACTTCATTAAAGTTGCTGCTTGTAAAGCTACTCACTTTGCTTTCTTATACATGAAGTCTTTGATAGTAACAAAATCTGTAAAGTACTTATTTCTTATGATACTGTTTGTAGCTCTCCTAGTGTGCATAACAGAACCAAGGTTTTCTTAACTTAGAAATAGTAATAAACAGTTACCACACCAGGAAGTCAAAAGATAACCATACAGTTGATATTAAAACAATAGATTGTTACCAATAGCTTGCCCTATTGCGTAACACAAACATGATTATTGATTCTCAATTTACCGTTATCTAATCTACTCTGATACCCATTCCTTGCAACTTCTGCAAGATTGGCCTTGACAGTAGTCTGCATTTGCTCCTATCCATACAATTTACTCAGACACACACCATACCATATCTTTCAGTCTCCCTTGCCTATTGTTTTTCAAGTATTACAACAATATCCTTCCATTTCACAAAGGGCCTTCCTCTCACCCACAGTATTCACCCCACCTTTGCATATCCTCCTTGTCACCTTGTTTTTTCTTATTTTCTCCCAAGTGACCAAATCAGCCGAGGGTGCCGTGTTTATCCACTTTCACGTCTCTGCAAGTCACTCTCATAACAAATACAGTAAAACATCCATAAGTCGGAATTATGGATAAGTCATAATTGATAGCAAATATCTATAATAATATAAGCGAAAGTGTGTCTGTCTGTCTGTCTGTCTGTCCGTCCGCGATAGGTGCCGCCTCCCGTGGCGGAATCCCATCATATGTCACAGTTTTGGAACCAGCTCGACCAGGGGAAGGTTTTAAGCCCACTTATGAGATGATCTGATCACTTTTTTTTTTTTTTTTTTTTAGCAGCCTATTAGCGAGAATTGTGAAAAAAAAATGTGGGTTGCGAGAATTGAGGAAACCTTGATGTAGGGTGATGGGTAATGGGTGAGTGAATGGGTGGGGTGATGGGTAATGGGTGGGGGGTGATGGGTGAGGGAATAGGTGGGGGGGATGGGTAATGGGTGTGTGGTGATGGGTAATGGGTGAGTGAATGGGTGGGGGGTGATGGGTAATGGGGTGAGTGAATGGGTGGGGGGAATACATACATTTCTACATCCATGATTTCAGGAAAGTTAGAAGGGGCTATCTGGAGAGTCTGTTTGGTGGGCCTTCGGCCCACCAAACACAGGTGGTGGGCCAAAGGCCCACCAATAGCCCTAATGGGTGAGTGAATGGGTGGGGGGTGATGGGTAATGGGTGAGTGAATGGGTTGGGGGTGATGTGAATGGGTTGGCGTTAATACATACATTTCTACATCCATGATTTCAGGAAAGCTAGAAGGGGCTATCTGGAGAGTCTGTGTTTGGTGGGCCGAAGGCCCACCAATAGCCCTCCGCAGGAGCTAGCCAAAAAGGCCGCCCGGAGGGTGGCTTTGCGGCTAGTTCATACATATAATCATTTCAAATTTTGGAAAAAAAATGTTATAAGAAACTTTTTAAAGTGTTTTTAGGTGTTTGTATGACTTGGTATCCAGCTTCCTTATGTCTGCTCCTGTCCCCAAGGCTTCTAAGAGCAGGGAGGGCATGAAACTTTAGAAACTAAGCCTGTAAGATAAGTTGCGACTCCTTGCCAGGATTGGTTCAGGGCCCTCCATGTGGGCAGTTTGTGCTAAGTTTGATATAAAATCCAGTACAGTAGAATTGTAGCTCCAGATTTCTTATGATTTGTCCAATTGTTTGCCCAGACCTTCGCTAGCGATAGTGATTCCACTGGCAGATTTTCGGAAAAGTTTGGGGTGGGTGGGCACAGCCAAGTGGCCAGATGACCTGAAGTAACCATTAAAGCATATAGTGCATGGGCCAGCTATGCCGCTCATGCACCCCCCACACACTTAAACCAAACCAACTTTTTTTAAAGCCCATATATATACTAAAAATTATTTTAAATGTTACCAAGAAAAAATCTCAATTCAACCTACTTTTTCAGCCGCTTGAAGTAGGAGGGTACCCCTAAATGACGCTGACCGCGTTCGACATCGATCTGTGTTTGAGTGCTGATATATAATCATTGATCAAACTACTAATATATATCCTATTTTGACAGCTGATACACCAAATGCTTATCCTTTCAGCTGTTTCCCCATACCTGTCGTGTAGTAGGTGTGATGTAAACCAGTACCCATTGCGGTTACCGACTTCCGAACAGAAAACTCAAATTGTTTACTATTTTCACTTTGTACATGTCATATTTCTGTCATTTATCTGCCAATATTCTAGTATTATCGTGGTTCCTGATTACACTGTGTTCCAGCTTTAATTTTGTACCTCATTCGTCACTTTCTCTCCAATAGGAGTCAACTTACGACCATTTTAATGTTACCAAATCATTATCGATTATCATATCACCAGTTTTTGACATGATGTCAAAAACTTTGGAAGATATTTGGCTGAAGTTGCTGGGTAGATCCTTCAGATAGTAGAAGCATGCATTTCCATCATGAAGGGTGAGGGTGTTTTTCTCGGCTGGTACAGATGCATCCTCACACTCCTTCGATAAATAGTGGAATGCTTTACTTTTGTCGGTTTTTGTGAGAAACCCATCCGTTGTCCCAAGGCTATAGGGAACTGGTATGAGAGGATATGTCATAAGCTCCTTGAGATCCAGCTGTATGCCTTCAGTTTGTGACTTCACAAACAACTTGAAAGCGATGTTCCCCTGTTGTTTATATTGAGCCACCTTGTGTTTATCTGAGCTGATCTTGGCGACCTTTCTCATGCTTTCCAGTGTGCGTAGGTTCAGTCGTTTCACTGGCTCAAAGAACTTAGTTCCTGTCTGGAGTCGCATCGTTATGAATACCTCTTGTGCACATCTGCCCAACTTTTCTGCTTCCAGTACATCTTTTGTGACGCCATCGGATGCTGCTGCACCAGAGGAAATGATTAGTAGCTTTTCATTTCAACGCAATGGGTACTGGTTTACATCACACCTACTACACGGCAGGTATGGGGAAACAGCTGAAAGGATAAGCATTTGGTGTATCAGCTGTCGAAATAGGAGATATATTAGTAGTTTGATCAATGATTATATATCAGCACTCAAACATGGATCGATGTCGAACGCGGTCAGCGTCATTTAGGGGTACCCTACTTCAAGCGGCTGAAAAAGTAGGTTGAATTGAGTTTTTTTCTTGGTAACATTAAAGTAATTTTTAGTATATATATGGGCTTTAAAAAAAGTTGGTTTGGTTTAAGTGTGTGGGGGGTGCATGAGCGGCATAGCTGGCCCATGCACTAATATATATGCTTGCACTGTACAAGTGCATACACCTACGCAGTGCAAAAGATTATTCTGGTGAAAAAGGATGCGTTTAGTTGCATGAAAATATACTGGGTATAGACACCATATTCATTCTGCATATGCAAATAATATTCATGAAGTAAATAGCAACCAGGTGGTGAGTTACGCCTCGCATCATCAATGGACCCATCAAGATCGATCAAGATCAAGATCCCATAATGACTTCACAAGTCATATGAGGGGTTGCATGTCCAAACGATGTAAAGCGCCAAAACTAAATAGTGCGGCAAATCGTGCTCAAAGTTTGGTGACTGAATGATGTAAAGCGCCAAAACTCGAAGTTTGGCAACTTTTAAACAGCTATAACTTTTCTATTAGTAATGCCAGAATGTAAAATTTTAGTCACAATGGAGCTTTAGGTGTGTATGTTTACATGGAATCAAACAATGTAAAATGAAGAAAAAATAATTGCTTTTTTTATTGTTGCAAATTACAATAATGAAACTTGGATGTAGAGACTGAATAATCACGACAATCACCACCCAGTACTGAAGCAAGTAGTTGTAGTTGTTTGAATAGTCAATACATAGCTGTCAGAGGTCGTCATCAAGGGGAAACACGGCGGTGGTGGGGACTAGGATGTTGAGGTAATGTGCTGCATAGACCACCGAACAGGCTCGTACTCCCAGTTGTGGTTCTCCGGGTCGTCTTCAGAGTCACTACTATCAATGTTGTTAGGCCTATCACCAGCTCTAGTACCACCATTAACACCACCACTAGGCCCTTCACCATTGGTTCCAGCCCAAGCCCCAACTCTAGGCACAGCCCTTGATTTTATATCACAGCTTAGTCTAGCATGCACAGTATTATCACAAGCACTGAAAGAAGCATCTCTTCCAGCATTTTTGAGTGAAGAAAGAACAAAAGTGGGCTCATCAACACTACCATCACCACTGCTGTACTCGTCATTTAGCACTCTTTGTGCCCCATAAAACAACCCTCTATGTAGCCCATATGACTCCTCACTTAGCTCAACACTATCGCTAGGATCACTGGCCATGGTTGTGACGATGTTGAATTCAATATCAGGTCACGTCCAAAAAAGCGGTGTAGAAGTAAAAATGCCCGGTCATGAAGAATAGTGAGCAGCAGTTGAAAGAAAAAACCGTGTGTGGGAGAAGTTTCATTTACGCCGCACCTCGGCTGCGGGAGCCAATTAAAGAGCAGCGCGCGATGCAGCTGAATCATCATTGGCTCAGCCTATCCCGCTCGCACAGCAGCCCGTGATTTCCAGGAAGTGGGCGATTACATCGTTTGGACATGCAACTTGCGGCCTAAGTTGTGTGCCGAAAATTGAGAAGATCTTGTTAGTTATATTGCATTATGGGCGTTTCAACCCTATTTCCAGTGACTTTTTGATGTTCCAAATTTCCTCAACCATTAGAGGAAGGGTCAATAGACTGTTATATGCAGTAAACGACTTACCGTATTTTACGGCTTATAAGACGCACTTTTTCCCCCAAAAAAATCCCTGAAAAATAGTCATGCGTCTTCCAAGACGAATGTTGTAGGAGGTTAGCTTAGGTAGCTATTCAATTCATCCTCTTATATGATGTAACCTCGGTACTTATCTGTTAAAAGTATTTCAAATACCATAAGACATTCAAATCAACTAATCTCTCTTCACGCTGTGCTATTTACTGCGGTACTGGCGGGAGCCATTCCGCCTCGGCAGATTGGCGCCAACAGCCATTCCGTGTATAATGAACTTTGTTTGTTACATTAGATGAAAGGTTGAATACTTATGTACATGCAGCCATCACAAATACTACACGCATACAGGAAAATTCAAACAATACGTGGTGAGGAACAGGAGGCAGGCAACGTAGTGAGTCACGGGAGGACATGAGAGGTGTTTACACTCAGGACAACAAAGCCAGACTCAGCTGATAGGCACGCCAGGCAGGCACGCAGTTGCACACCGCCGCAGGCGGGTTTGTTTTCACTCCTGCCGTCCGACCTGCATGTAGCCTACATGTTCAGCCAGCCAACATGACAATTAACTATACTACCGCATACAAGCTAGAAAATAAAAATGGCTGATGAGCAGTGCTAAATGAAGATAATGAATAGTGAGTGTGTTCTTGTGTGAAAATCTCTGTATATCGGACAACAGTTTTCATTGTCTGTTTAAAAAAAAAAATCTTAGAAATTTCTTTCCAAAATCAGGGTGCGTCTTCCAAGATGCAGCGTCTTATAAGCTGTAAAATACGGTACCCGAGAAAATGGCACTTAGCATCGTTCGGACGTGCAACCCCTCATATGACATGTCACATTTCACAAAACAATGGTGCGCTACTCTTGGGAGAGGGGGACAGGCGGGCGGGACAGTTTGTTCGCTTCTATTTGCCCTGAACCTTTTCTTTTAAGGGGGAGGGGGGGCATAGCCCCGGTGCCCACCTCACCAACCCCCAGAATCCAACAGTGAGTGATTTAGAGTAGTGGTTAAAAAATAGTGCACATACAAGGCCTCCCTCTGCTGACAAGTCATCTGCTGCATCATAGCTAGTGAGTGTTGATTTTTTTTGTTATATTTTATATTTATTGTCCCGGAGGGGGGGGGGGTCGGATATGTTGTAATATATTCCATAAGTTGGAAAGGGCTGGATCCCCTATTGTTCCGACTTACAAAGGTTTTACTGTTAACCATTACCTATACATGTACACACTTTTTACTTTTACCATTCACTCATGTTCTCAACACAACCATCTCTTAGATATCTGATTCTACTGCATGAATCTTAGTTCTTTTACTTACATTTCATGACCATGTTTCACTTGCATACGTTAGTGTTGGAACTTTTGTACTATCAAAATAGTGCCTATTTTTTTATCACCAAACCCACTGTCCCCACACATACCAAAGATCTTACCACTTTCCTCCATTTGAGGCTCTCTTGTACTTCTCTCTCCATACTTTTCTGTATGCATAGAATGTGAGTCATTTAAAATCAATTTTCGCTTCAATTATTTGTGTTTCTACTGTAATTGAGATAATTCTCACATAGGGCCCTTACTCTGTATGTAGCTTCAAATTTAAGTAAATCTCATTTTTCCCATTGAAAAGCATCACCATTATTTTTTTACATCCACCTTCAACTTCTGCCTTAGACAAAAAATTAAACCACCAGTTTTTGCAAATTCCATTCATTTTCTACTATCAATGCATTATCATCTGCAAACAACATTGTATTCACCTTTCATTTAGCATTGTCAGTGCACAGCCCTACTCCAATATTATCAATCATTGCTTTCACCTCTTGTTCAATTCTATCCGTAAACAAATTAAACAGCCACAGTGACATATCTTTGTCTTACTCCCCATGTATTCTGATGCTTTCACCCGCTTCTCCATTCACTTTAAAACATAGGGTTTTTTTCTATGCAAAGTTTTCACTCCACTCAGTAACCCTCCTCTCATTTTGTATATCCTCAACACATACTGCTTTGCCCTTGAGTTAGTCCTGTTAGATGCCTTTTCTCTGTTTATAGTTTATACTGTACATATGTGTAGCATTTACTTTCTGCCTTTTTGTCATAATTTTAAACTATTAACCTAAACTTGAGAATTGTATTAACACCACCTTTTCCTTATTGGGTCCTATATACTTTTCTCTAATTTTGTCATTTGTAGCCTAATATTCTGCACTTTTATGTATAAATCTGTTATTCACCTTACCTGGTACATTCAGTAAACTAATTCCTGCATAGTTTCCACCTTGATCTCTTAGCTTTGTATGCTGGCATAATGGCCAATTTGGACAATCTCAGCTCTTTCCATCATTCCAAGCAAATATCCATAGGAAGTACAGCTACATTTCATATTTCATCATTTTGGAAGAAATGCCATCTATGTCAAATGCTTTTCTTTACTTGATGTTTTCAATTTCTCCAGTTATTGATTTTTCCTTAGACCTTTTTTGCAGTTTTTAATAAAGAGCTACACTTTCCTGCCTTACTGCCTTGTTGATTACTAACATATTACCAGCCCTAAATCTCAGTGTAACACCATGGAAGGTGGGGTGTTCTCTCTCTTCTCTCTAGCTTATATATCTTCTTACTTCTTTATCCAACTGTCATTGTACTGGTCTTCTGAGGGGATGCCAAAGGCGGCAGTTTTGTTAAGGGGGCTGAACTGTTGCCCTGTCAACAGAACTGCACTGGGCCGCTGGTGGGGCCATGTAATGCTCTAGGGGGTCGGGCTGAAACCGACAGAGCTTTACATTGCTCTAGGCATATACCTTTTGAAATCCCGTCAGTACAGTAAACCCTCGCTTTTACGGACCTCTATACAAGCTTTTTCTGCCAGTTCGGTATGGTTCGGCCGCCCCCATTACAATGATCTTCTAAGTCTAACTCAATGCCCTATCCACTCCTACACTGATGATTCTACCCTGCATTTTTCAAGTTCGTTCATTAGACGTCCAACTCAACAGGAACTAATTGATTCACGGAGAGATGCCACAGTGCGCCTAACTTCTGATATTTCTACAATTTCTGATTTGGGAAAGCAAACTTGATATGGGGGGAGGCGGTAGCAAAGTGGTTAGCATCACCGAGTGGCGTTCTCGAAGACCCGAGTTCGATCCCAAGTGAGACCCATAAATCCATTTAAAATATTTCTGCACCGTCGAGTGGCCTAACAACACCCACATGCTGCCCATAACTCTACCTTGGATTGCGAGTGCATCAGAGGACACAGGGGGGAGAGGGGCATGAGCCTCAAATCACAGGCGTCGCTATAAAAATCTTGCCTGCGCCACTAACGGGCGAGGGCCAACCATAACAGCCCTCAAGTGAACCTCCAGAGCCTACCATCTGGGGGTTAGGAGGTCACTGCCTACAGGTGCTATAGACAAATGTAAAAAAAAGAAAAAAAAGTCTTGTTCAATGCCTCAAAAACCCAATTTCTTCACCCTTTAACTCGACATAACCTTCCAGACAACTAACCCCTCTTCTTTAACGACACTCAACTGTCTCGTCTACAATGAACATTCTAGGACCTATCCTTTACTAAAAATCTGAACTGGAAATCTCACATCTCATCTCTTGCTAAAACAGCTATGAAGTTAGGTGTCCTGTCGCGTTTGCGTCCATTTTTTTCTCCCTCACAGTTGCTTGCTCTGTACAGGGCCCTTATTCGCCCATGTATGGAGAATTCCTCTCATGTTTAGGGGGGGATCCACTCATACAGCTCTCCTAGACAGGGTTGAGTCAAAAGCTTTTCATCTCATCAACTCCCCTCCTCTGACTAGTAACATGAATTTCTCGGGTTTCAGCGTCACTCCTGCCCGAGCACACGTCTCCAGGAACTCAAAAGTGTGCCAATACGCCTCTTCTATGCTGGAATCATAGAGGATAGTGTCATCCACACACTTGTATCTTCGTGGCACGTCCTGGATTGCGTCGTCGAACCTCTTTGTGTAGGCATCAGAGGCTGAGCAGTGTCCCATGGGCATCCTACAATACCTGAAGCGACCCCATGGTGTGATAAATGTTGCTAGGCGCTTGCTTTCCTCCTCCAGCTCCACCTGGTGGAACCCCCAGAAGGCGTCAGCGACAGTCTTGAATGAGTGCACCGGGACTCCGGAAACCATGTCAAACGGGGCTGGTGTGTGGTGGGTTTCCCTCAAACAACTTGCATTGAGGCGCTGAAAGTCCACGGTGCGTCTGGGCTGGCCATTCTTCTTAGCCACTACTACCATTCTGGCGCACCATTCCGTGGCTTCACCGGCAGGCACCGGCTCAATGACGCCTCTCTTGACGTCTTCCTCCAACTGGGCCTTTCTTTCTTTGCTCAAACCTTTGCTGAAAATTCCACTCTGGTTGATGAAGGGCTTGTTCCTCCTTTTCCTCCACCCTCTGACTATATTATGCCTGCTATTAACCCTTTCACGCACAAAAAGTTTACTAAGTTTTTCCGTCCACTGCAACATCCGTCTTATGCTCCCTAAGGGGCCCCACGAAATGGCCAGACTGTGCGGCGAATAACTTTCTTATGTTATCAATTTCACCAACGTGTATTCTTTTTTCCTGGCATTATTATATATCATTGGTTTTGCAAGAGATTATTCTGCCTTATGAAAGAAAAAAATAACAAGAAATGCAAATAAATAGCGGAATTTACCGACTCCGAAAAAATATTGAGTAAAGAGAAATAAGAAATACTTACGTTCACCACTTCGTAGCTCGAAACTTCCCGAGTCAACTTTTTATGGTTTATATGCCAATAAAAGCGGATTTTTATGAGGATTCCAACGCTACCATTATAATTTTCATATGGCCATTATGGCCAGCTCGGGACACGTTTTAAAGGGACGACAATCCGCGCGCACAGGCTGCCTGCTGAGTGGAAACTGACACACAAACCCTTATCATTTCACATCCACTCACACGAGAGAGTTGACAATTAGTTTGTTTTATAGGTCTAGGTTGGATCTTTGACGCAGAAAATTTTGACGCAATTCTGATAAATACTTTATTTTTGGCGAATTTTTAACTGTTTTTTGACGCAATTCGCGTCAAAAGGTCAGATTGCAGACGGGCCCGTTTTGACGCGATCGCGTCACCGTGCGTCAAAGGGTTAATAACACTATCTATAGTCGCCACTGCACTAATGTCGCAGGGGGGCATATATTACGAGTTTTAGCATCACTACAGATCACATCACGTGCACAGTACGTAGTTTACATTATCTACATAACACTATAGCTACAGTACATGTCTTCAGTGACACATACAAGTATATAGTGATGCTAAAATTCGTAATATATGGCGCCTGGTGACATTAGTGCAGTGGCCACTATAGTGTTGTTGATGGTACATTCATTTCCCAAGATGTTTCAGCAAATTGCGAATATTGTAATTTTTCGTGAAATTACTTTAGTCTTATGGTCGGCCATCATGGTGTTTCATGTCTTATCAGCAACACGAGAAGCTCCTGGTCGTCTTCCCCGCTGACTGTAGTGCGCATGCGCCAGTTCTCCCCACACTAGTCCAACCTGGTCCTGCTCGCTGGCCTGGCCCAGTGTAGCCCGTTCCAGCCCGGTCCACTCCGCCTCGCGAAAACGGTGGCCGCCCGGGACTAGTCCAGTCCAGACCGGGCCAGAGCGGTCGCGAAAACACGCTAATAGATCACTAATATCATGCATTAATGGCAGCACTAAAAGACACTGTGATGAATAGCACGAGAACACACATGATTTTGTTGCAAAACATGCTGCACCACATGACAGAAAACACATCAAGGGTTTTATATTAGAAGCCTTGACAAATGGTGTGGCAACGTTATGCTACACATCATACATGTTGAGAACAAAAAGCAACAAAGCAAAAGCTTTTAGCATACATTACAATGGGCAAAACAGGCAACAAAAGGTATTCTTGTTTCTTGTTTGTTTTGTTTAGAGAATATGCCTCGGAGCCATAGTGATCTACCGCTGCTGCATATTAGTGTTGGCTGAAGCCACCACCCCGAGGGGGGGGGGGGGGTTACAAACCCCCGGCTGGCACCCGGTTACCCATTCCTGCTGAGTGGACAGGGGCTAGGGATTTTAGAAAGACCACCCATCTATCTTTCGCTCCGCCCGGGTTTCGAACCCGGGACTTCTCGGTTGTAAGCCGAGCGTGCTAACCACTACACTACGGAGTTCCCATGTATATAAACGACATATAACCAATACAAATTTCGCAGATTTATAAGCATTAGAGCTACTACAAAGGAAATTAAGAGGGGAAACCATTTTTGAATAACATGCTGTAACAAACAGTACAAACCTGTTGTTGTTCTGCAGAGCATGAGAAAAATGAGGACAGATACCAAATGCCAAAGTATATGAGGTGAACAAAAAACAAACAAATCAAATGAAAATAAATAAAATACTAAATTCAAATATACCTACTATTTACAAGCAAGTAGGGTAAGCAGCATATGTATCAGTTAGAATGCATTGCAACAAAGTGGAGGAAACATTATATACAAGGAGAAATACAAAAGCAACAGCTTAGATATACAGTAGCTACATGCAGTAGCATAGGACAAAGCAGAGGCAGTCTTGCAAAAACACATTATAAAGCAATGATATAGAATATAACAAATATTTAGATGAAAGTCTTGTTGACACATCTGTAAACAAAAATGTACTTGTTTAATGCTTCAACTTTACTATTTTCTTATTTTTTTCTTCCTTTCAAGCTTTGTACCTCCATAATTCTCCAATTAAGGGTATAAAACATTCTAAGTTTTACATAGTGCCGACCGGGGTAATTTGGTCCTGGTTTTGACAAACTTTGATCTAGTTTCCATACTATTGAAATAAACAAACAAAAAGTTAATACAATCATAGAGGGTCAGTACCTATATGTCATTAAAGTTGAACAATTTCATTATAGCTCTGTTAGCAATATACTGCGAAGTGCGGACCGCATTGTTACACTAAATGGGGTAAATCGGACCTAACTCTGGGGTAAATTGGTCATATATATATATATATATATATATATATATATATATATATATATAATATATATATAATATATTAATATATATATAAAAAATATTTCTTAAAAATTTGACAACTCCAAAAACTTAAACAACATGTCATACCATGCCCATGGACACTATCAAACATTCTGTGAGCTGTTCTTCACATTCTCTGGGAGGCGGAAAGGATGAGCAACACCACACGTTTGGGTTCCAGTCTTTTGAGTTCCTAGTCTTTCTTCTTTTTCTAGGTCTATGTTAGTTTTTCTTTTATAATTTCTAAGCATTACTACTTAATTTAGTAATACTTTACACTAGGGCCAGAATTCCCTACACAATTGGGAGTATGGTTTCTGTTTACCTTATTGGATTCTAGGAAACATTCTCTCTATGAGCTTCCGTCACAAAGCACTTCTTTCGGATATAGATGTTTTTAATAGGAAGGAGATCCGAGTGTATAGGAGATATGAAAATTAAACTAACCTAACCCCACCTTTTGACTCACTAACCTAACCTAACACACGCTTTAACCTCCAAACTAATGTCAAATCTGCATTAAAAAAGTGTCCGCGGCAAGGGAAGAACAGAGGCGATGCAGGCCACAAGAGGAAGAAGAGTCAGGCGCACGTAAACACTTGGCTCTCATCTCCCTATGAACATGTCATTATCTTCGAAAGTAATGATTTGCGACGAAAACTCATAGAGAAAATGTTTCCTAGAATTAAATAAGGTAAACAGAACCACACTCCCAATTGTGTAGGGAATTTCGGTCCTAATTTAAAATAATACGGTTAGGTTACGTAATAAATGCCCATGTTAGGTTAGTTTAACTAGCAGGGAGGTATGGGGGGCATAGCCCCCCAGTTATGTCAGGAGAGTATTGTTTATAGGAAGTATTGGTTGAAACTGCATATTTACCGTAGCCATTAAGGTAAACAGAAATCATTCTCCCAATTGTGTAGAGAATTCTGGTCCTTGAGTAAAAATTTACCCTTAATTTATATACCAGCACCCTTATACTAATTCCATAT
The DNA here is from genome assembly GCA_016584305.1 of Chionoecetes opilio. Taxonomy (NCBI): domain Eukaryota; kingdom Metazoa; phylum Arthropoda; class Malacostraca; order Decapoda; family Majidae; genus Chionoecetes; species Chionoecetes opilio. Next base: position 120,812 of record JACEEZ010019363.1, read on the forward strand.
TAGCATTCAACAATCTGAAACAAAAGAACAAGTGCAAATCAGCAGTTAATCCTCACCGTGATATGCCGTGAGTGGGTACATTACACTGGGTCCAATTTACCCCACGAGTGTTTTTGTCACCGGGGTAAATACGGATCCAAACTGAGCATTGATCATACGAAAATGAACAAGATAGAGCATTTTTGATATTTTCATGTTAAAGTAGAGGAAAACACTATATATACGCTTATTTACAAGAATGTACTCAGTCTCGTATTTGAATCCCATGAAAGTTTGCCAAATCAGCTGATTTTGTAAACAAACTTTGCCGCAACTTTTTTTGCTGTCATTTTACTCATTTTCTATTTTGGTTTCTGGGTTCAGTTACACATCGATATTTATATTCATATTAATACTAGAAATGTTAAAATGGTTGTTTTACTACATGGGATATTCAAAACTGTTACACTCTTATTTATATTGAAACAAACCCAAAGCAAAATGGCGGTCCGAATAGAACCGGTCCGTTGGAAGGACCAAATTACCCCGGTCGGCACTATATGACAATGAATGCTCTTGGTTAGGTGGCTGGAACACAAATGCAAGGAGACACAAACGTGTGATTTTCTAAGAGAGATACTAACGTTTGGAGACTTCCCAACAGTGTTTCTCCAAGCTGCCACGGAGCATCGCCTCCACCTCTGAAAATGCTTCAGCACATTTTCAGTAGGCATGGAGAGCCCCCTAAATTAATTTAAAATACATTTACTCTCAGCTTTGAAAAAAATATAAATGCGACCTAACTGATGACTTACATCTAACAAATACTCCCTGCAATTTTGACTCATAAGTATTCAAAAATATTTTGCATGTCCAACCAACTATATACACAAGAGCATTCTCTTCAGCAAGTGAGTGGCATGTTATCATGACTTTATATATGTTGTTATACTCGTTATGAATTTCATATGGCAAGATTTTAAACTAAACTCTCCTCGAACATTTTTGAAATGAATAGCAATGAAATAGTCTATCCACCTCATATACAAATTCTGATGTATATACAGCTTCCTGTGGTAGCGAGCCTACAATGAAATGCGTGTAAATGCCTACTGCCACAGTTTGACTCATTATTTGAGCAGCAAGAGCTACCCTAATTTTTTAAAAGCTCTCTTCACACATGTTTATTTGAGCCGTGTTTTTGTCGTCCAAGCACCGTCTTGGTAGGCTACGAAGGCCGTTTTTTGTCTTGATTGGTTTCTGCGACAAAAACACAACAAGCTTGGTAGGAGCCAAATATAATCAACGCAAAACATTGCAAACAATATCACAAAGTAGTAACACACATTTTAGCAGTGTTATCACTTTGAGGTGAATACTGAAGGTATATTATGAAGGGTAAAATAAACAATAACAACACAGAGCCGAAAGGGTATAGCCAGTTGTCAAAAGCACCGAAAATATAGCCAGGATGGGGCCTGCATTTCTCTTGCCTAACTATTTACCTTATGTGTTATGTGTGGTGACGATGAGTGTCAATGTACATCCAGTCCAGTCTCTTCAGATATATTATATATGAGAAACAACATTCCGCATCACCCGAAAACGTCTCAGTTATTTTAATGCCACAAATTCACCTCTCTTGATATAATGTGGTGATCATGAGTGTCATTATTCTGACTACCCTGCCTGATTTGGTGTGTGTGCGACTGCAGGCATGCACATTTCTCTATTATTCACGTTGCACAAGGAACTGTGATTATTTTTTTCTGGTGAGTTTTGATGTGGTTCGAATTAATCTGCTAACCGTTTCTGAGGCAATCACTTTTTTTGGGGGGAGGGGAGTGAAGGTTAAGTTAGGTTAGGTATAGCTTATGTTAGGTAAAGGTTAGGTTATGTTAGGTAAAGGTTCGGTTATGTTGAATTTTGTTTTTCAATCATTATTTGTCGCAAATCACTTAAAAAAAATATTTGCGACAGAAACGGTTAGAAGATTGATTCAAAACACATCAAAACTCATCAGTAAAATAGTTTCGTCCACCAAAGGAATTCGGTGTCCAAACTTGAAATTTAGCAAAGTTTTTTGCATAATGGAGAATAAGGTAATATTTTTTGGGGTACTATATGCTGAGTAGGAGCCACTTGCTAGATACACTATGTAAAGATATCGAATATTTTTAAAAAGAAGTAAGTCCACAAGATTACTAACTAAGTGGCTACTTACTAACCACACTTAAGTGCTACAGATTATTCAACTGCATCCCAACAAAACTAAGAAACATGAGGGGTGTCGCACCCGACACCTTCAGTACAAATTGGATGCCTGGCTGGCCAATATAGCAGACCAACCGCCAACACCAGGATACATCAGCTCCAACTCAAACAGTCTCCTGCACTGGATCAAGGAGGAGAGAGCTGTCTGGTTACAGTGGAGATCCATCTCAGCTGCGTTGATAACTGACGGAATTCTTCAAAGGTAAGGTATCAAAGGCAAGTCTGAGAGTATTAAAGATAACTTGTATGATTCCATAAAGCACTATCATTATAAAACTAATAACCCAAAGGAAATTAAACCTAACCTGGACTCCCAACAACGTTAACTAACCAATGTATTTGACCTAATTCCTACTAACCAGATCGAGAGTAAGGTTTTTCAAAATCTATTTATTTTTCATGGTAAAAATGGACGAGAACTGCGCAGTCATTTTCTGAGACACTGACTAGTTTCTCCTTGCCTAAAATTATTGTTTTTTTCAGATGGAGATATTTTTATTTTCCGGAAACCCAATACATTTTTCTTTTCTTTTTCATCACCAAATCCTAAGGTCGCCGTTTCCATTGATAACAATGTACGTCCATTAGAAAAAGCACTAAAACCTTGCCAGGAAATAATAGTCTGTCTCAGAAACCAGTAAAGTGACAATTATACGAAAACTAAGTGCGCCCCGCCCCGCATTCGCCAGCTGCCGAGTAGTCTGCTTGTCTCGCCTTGCTGCCTGCTGGGAGGATTATTACCCGAACCTAACCTAACCTCATAACGGGATGGGGTTCCGCCCCCCTCGACCCCCCCCCGGCGAGATTATGAACCTAACCTAACGTATAGGGTTGGGGGGCCTCTGAAAAGGGAGTGTGTGTCTAGTGTATGCATATTAACCAACTTTATTATTTCTACAATATGTATATAAGTTTTGAAGGTTTCGCGGAAGTGGATTATAATGTACAATATACTGAGCAAAAAATAATATAGAAAACTTAAGTGGTAACGGCGGTAGCGACCGCGCAGTTCTCGTCCATAATCTTATTTCCCAGAGTATTGGTAAAGTGTACCAATACTCATACAGACAGCGGCTTCTCATCAGTTATAACACCATATCTTTTCATCTATCTGTTATATGCCGTTATTTCTTCTCCTACAACCATTTGTCATTACTACTTTGTCACATTATGTTGTTTTTCATGTCAAGTGAGCAGTGGCGTACCGAGGGGGGTGGGCCATGCGGCCATGGCCCCCCCCCTTTGCAAAAAATAATATAAAAAATATATTTATTAAAAATAAATAAATATATATATATCACAGACCATTATATCTACAGTGGTCTATGAATATATATATATATATATATATATATATCATATATATATATATATATATATATATATATATATATATATATATATTTTTTTTTTTTTTTTTTTTTTTTTTTTTGGCCCCCCCCTTTTTCAATTTTCTGGGTACGCCACTGCAAGTGAGCCTTTCTTAACCTCAGCCACTCTGTCAGATTTTGCTCCAATGTCCTTTCTTTCTCTTGTTTTCACGGATCATTTTCTACAAGACAGCCTCAGAGGTGTCCTTCGCAACGCTTGCTTGGCAGTACTGATGGTTATGATGATAGTTTATTAGGGATGTGCACCGGTATCCGTATACCGAAATACCGGTATTTTAGCACCGGTATTACCGGTATTTTTATTTTCCGGTATGCGTATCGGTATTAGTATTGCATCAGTATACCGGTATCTGTATATTATTTGGTCGGTATTATGTTTTTTTTTTTTTTTTTTTTTTTTTTTTTTCTCGAAACAGTCCTGTCTAGTACCAAGACCAAGAACTGACCACTGATCTATAAAACATGGATCGCGGAAGCCTGGGCTCAGCACTGGTTCCAACTATCCGCCATCTTGCCATACCAAAACAAAGCCTTGTTTTCTGCGGCTCGCGTTGCTGGAGTGTACCCACTGTCTGGTTATACTTATCGCCTCGTCATGCCAAGCTGTGCTGCTATTAACTGTACAAACAGACCAGGACCTGGAAGTGGCAAATCTTTCCACCTGTGAGTAAAGCCGGTATTACACGAGCACTTTTCTGCTTGCTCACTGAGCAGATTTCACTGAGCTGCTCAACGAAACTATTACACGGTGATCTGTGTTTTGATGAGCAAAATGCATACAGACCTGAGTGCGGTTATGATACAAATGATCATAGCGCTTCCTAATAAGCGGTGCTTGTTCTAATGGAGATAGCTTTATTTTGCGAAAAAAGAAAAGAAAAAAAAAGTATACTTGTAATGCCCATTATTCGGGAGATAGTAGGAAAATTATTATTATAAAATTCCCGAGCTATGTCTTGTCAGTAGTTAATTTTTTCTCTTTGTCACGGGTGACTCATCGCCCTGCTATCATTTCCGCCATATTTTCTCATCATTTGTACTTCCTACGCGCCATTTTGTTTTTTCTTCCTTCTTTTTCCGCCATTTTCTTCCTTCCTTCTTTCCCTCCCTCTCTCCCTGACATGCCGTATGCGAGTCAAAATTCGTGGAATAATTATTCCGCGATCAGTGATAACTAATGTATTCAATTCTTTTCATTCTTTCCCAACCATCTTCTCAGATTTAGGAACCCTCCTAGATTCCTAATGTCTTTCAAAATAATCCCCATCGTTATCAATCATGTTCATGAATGGATATCTTAGTAAAGATACGCGCTAAAATGAAAGCCCACCAAAGTTCTAAGAAACACTTCCATACCCTCTCACTCCTGAATATGCGTTCGGACTGTCGACATTACATATAAAACCATCCTTCTTGGATATTAGATTAAAGATATTAAATTCTTCTACATCAAAGTAACAGGTTTGTATTATGGACAGCCTCTTCTGAGGTACGCGAGTTTCATTACTTAAATAGTTATTTCGGGATTATAAGTTTTTCATTTGAGGTCACGGCGAGACTTTTCAAACAACTTCCCTTTTGGTGCGGGAAGGCCATGATGCCACGAGGAGTCAGTCGTCTCTACGCTTCATTGTAGGTAAGACATCTGCACCTCGCTCCTGTTTTCCCCCTTAGTATATTATATCTATATATTTCTATATATATATATAGGTACAGTTCAGTGTCACTAACGCATAGAAGGTCAAGCCCCATCCTTAAAAAAGTGTTATTAACGAGAGTCGTCTCTACGCTTCATTGTAGGCTCGCTCGTGTTCTCTTCAAAGCCACATGGTCTTACTGAAACACACACAACATTTTCTCCTCATATTCTTTCTCTACTAGATACCTATCTTCCATGTGTAATTTATAAATATTAAGTGGTATGTTACCTAAATGTAGGGCAATTCACTGAATAGAAATTCTAGTGAAGGAGAGTTATGCTCATAAGAGCTTTCTCTCATTATTTAGGAAGAGTTCCTAGGTCAGGGTGTAAAGTTCCTTTTCTTATTTCCGAGTAGAGTTTTCTCGGTACAGTGTTAACCCTTATATGTTGGATATGATCTCAAGCAAGAGACATACTATGTCACTATGAATAAATAGGATGATGTTCCAAATATAGTTCTTGTGTTATTATAAAACCCAGGTGATTATTCTGTATTAGGACAGTAATTCCCCACACTTCCAAAAGAGTTCCGCCTTACTCGGTATAATTCCACGTACCATTCACGACTACCAAGATCAATCTAATATTAATATTAATCAAACGTGCCCAGGGAGTAATCATAGTGAACTACTCGCCAGGGCTGGTGGCAGCAAATCCCTTTAACCTAAACATTATTATCCTTCCCCCTTAAGTACGTCCCCCTTCGCAGTACTCTCCGAAGTGAGACGTGGTCATACTATAATCATATAGTGAAGTCAGAAGACTAAGTTAAATTCTTCATTCAAGTTGAAATCATTTATCAAATCATCCCCAAATAATATCATTCAAGTAACGTTGACTAGTCATAAAACCCCCATACCAGTGACCCCCAATTTCTGTCAACACATACTTTGTGGTTAAAGTTAGGTTAGGTTTCATTACAACCTATAAGGTTAGGTTAGGTTTCATTAAAACCTTTAAGGTTAGGTTAGGTTTCATTAAAACCTATAAGATTAGGTTAGGTTTCATTAAAACCTTTAAGGTTAGCTAGATTAGGTTTCATTAAAACCTATAAGGTTAGGTTAGGTTTCATTAAAACCTATAAGGTTAGGTTAGGTTTCATTATTATAATTTTTTTTTTTTGGGGGGGGGGGGTTGCGCAAAATAAAACATCTCCATTAAACAAGCACCATTGTAGGCCAAGAAAAT
>JACEEZ010019364.1:0-21084 GCA_016584305.1 Chionoecetes opilio
ATAAAACCCATAAAATGTAGTGTTTTCAATGATATTAGCTAGTTATCGGTGATATATAGCTGTTTTCCTACAAATTGGGTATAAAATCCCGTTTTAAAATATTTGCACCTAGACGTAGCTTACATTACATTCAGCTAATAAATATGAAGACGTAAATAGGTTATTTTATTGGATATACTGTATATTGCAAGCGTTTTTCATAGTTTCTTGTAAACTGAACTTATTGCGTACTATATACAAGTAGTTTTACTTATCATTTGCTATAACCCATAAATGTATGTTTTCAAGGTTAGCTAGTTTCGGTGATATTATACTTACTTTTTCCTACAAATTGAAAGTAATAAATCCCTCCTTTTTAGAATAATTTGCACCTATAAGTAGCTTATATTCATTACGCTATTAAATATAGAGTACGAGGTTATTAATTGTGTATAACGTATAGTTGCGAACGTTTTCATATTTTCTTGTAAACTGTAGCGTTTATTTTATATATACACGTAGTTTTACTTATCATAATTGCTATAAACCCATATAATGTGGTGTTTCATGATTTGCTTGTTGTCGTGATATATATCTGTTTTTCCTACAAATTTGATGTAATAAAATCCGCTTGTTAGAATAATTTGCACCTATACGTAGCTTACATACATTACGCTATTAAATAAAAGAGTAAGAGGTTATTAATTGTGATATACGGTATATTGCAAGCGTTTTTTCATAGTTTACCCTTGTAAACTGTAGCGTTATGTATAGATACAAGTAGTTTTTACTTATCATATTGCTACTAACCCATAATGTTGTGTTTTATCAATGATATTAGCTTTAGTCGGTGATATATAGCTGTTTTCCTACAATTGAGGATAAAATACTCTTTTTTCGAGTAGAGCTACCTATAAATAGCTTACATTTACATTAAGCTAATAAATAGAAGAGTAATATGTTATTTATTGTGATATAAACGTATATTGCAAGCGTTTTTCATAGTTTGCGTGTTGTAAACTGTAACTATATTACTATACACATATACAAGTATTTTACCTTATCATTGTGCTATAAACCCATAAATGTAGTGTTTTCACTGATATTAGCTAGTTATCGGTGATTATACTTGTTTTCCTACAACTGAAGTATAAAATCCTCTTTTTAAAATAATTTGCAACCTATAGTAGCTTACATTACATAAAGCTTAAATTGAAGGATAATAGGTTTATTTATGTGATATAATGGTATATTGCAAGCGTTTTTCATAGTTTCTTGTAAACTGTAGGACTTATTGTAATATATACAGTAGTTTTACTAATCATATTGCTATAAATACCATAAAATGTAGTGTTTTCAATGATTTAGCTAGTGATCAGTGAAAGGTTTTTTTTTTTCGACAATTTGAAGTATATTTCTTTAATAGTGTAGCTAACTAGCTTTTGATATTGCTACAACTATATGTTTACCAGAATTAATAGCTAAAAATTGTATTTTTCATCGAAATTTAGATATCAATTTTAATCTTAAAACAATGTTTTTTTCAAGTATTTCATGTTTTTTTGAAGGCTACAAAATGTCGAAATTTGGAACATATTCAGCACTTTTACACAACTATACTTTTACAATGTTTATGAGCTAAAAATCTGCAATTTTCATGAAATTAATATCAATTTTTAATCCCGCAAAACAACGTTTTGTTCAAGGTTTAATGGCATTTTTGAAAGCCATTAAAAATGGTCAAAATTTGACATTTTACAGCACTTTACATAACTATTTTTTATAATTCAGATCTTAACAATATGTATTTTTCATGAAATTTAGGTATCAATTTATTCATCAAATAACGTTTTTTCAAGTCTTTAATGTTTTTGAAGGCTAAAAATGTCCGAAATTGCATTATTCAGCCCTTTTTTTGATAGAGAAATTCAAATGTGGTATTAATGTTTGTTTTTCGTTAGAATTTCTATTTAAACCACTCCAAGCTTATAATATGAGTTTGATACTCTATATTGTGATACATTTGTATATTATACGTGTTTTTTCATTAGTTTCTGTTAATTGTTGTGTTTTATCATTAATAGAAGGAATTTCCCTTATGATAATGCTTTTAATAACCCTCAAATGTGTTCTTTTCAATGGATTTTAGCTAGTTTTATCGGTGATATATAAAGCTGTTTTTCCTACAAATTGAAGTATACAAAATCCTTTTTTTAGAATAATTTGCCCTATAGTAGCTTACATTTACATTAATCTAATAAATAGAAGAGTAATAGGTTATTTATTGTTATATACCGGTATATTGCAGCGTTTTTTCATAGTTTCTTGTAACTGTAGCGTTTATTGTATAATATACAAGTATTTTTACCTATCATATTGCATAAACCTATAAAAATTTTTTGTGCTTTGCAAATGATATTAGCTATTTTTATCGTGATATAAGCTGTTTTCCTACAAATTAAAGTAATCAATTCCTCTTAACCTTTCAAAGGAATAATTTGCACTATAAGTAGCTTACATTACATAAAGCTATTAAAATAAGAGTAAGAGGTTATTTATTGGTGATATAACTGTCTAGTGCAAGCGTTTTTCATGTTTTCTTGTAAACTGTAGGTTATTGTATATATACAGTAGTTTTTAACTTATCATATTGGCTATCAACCATAAAATTGGTAGTGTTTTAACAATGATATCGCTAGTTATCGGTGTATATACTTTTTCCTACAAATTTGAAGTAGAAAATCCTCTTTTTAGAATATTTGCACCTATAAAGTTAGCTTACATTACATTAAGCTATTAAATAAAAGAGTAAGAGGTTATATTAATGTGTATAACGGTAGATATTGCAAGCGTTTTTCATAGTTTCTTGTAAACTGTAGCGTTATGGTATATATACAAGTAGTTTTTTACTTATTCATATTGCTGATAGACCCATAAATGTAGTGTTTTCAATGATATTAGCTAGTTTATCGGTGATATATAGCTGTTTTCCTACAACTTGAAGTATAAAATCCTCTTTTTGTCGTAAGGATGCACCTATAAGTAGCTTACATTATCATTAAGCTATAAATTGAAGAGTAAGAGGTTATTTTTATTGTGATATACGGGTACACAATGTGCAAGCATTTTTTCATAGTTTTCTTATAACTGTAACGTTTATTGGTATATATTACAAGTAATTTTACTTAATCATACAAATTGACTTACGCCCATAAAATGTAGTGTTTTCATGATTACTATATCGTGATATATAACTGTTTTCCCTATAATTTGAAGTATAAAAATCTTTTTAAAATATTTGCACATATACAGTCGACTTACATTACATAGCCTATTAATGAAAAGTATAGGTTATTTATTGGGTGATATAAAACGTATATTTGCAGCGTTTTTCATAGTTTCTTGTACTGTAGCGTTATGTATATATACAAGTAGTTTTACTTATCATATTGCTATAAACTCAAAAATGTAGTGTTTGCAATGATATTACTAGTTTTAACGGTGATATATGAGACTGGTTTCCTACAAATTGAGGTATAAAATCCTCTTTTAAGAAAAATTTGCACCTATAAAAGTAGCTTACTTACATTAAGCTTTAAATAGAGGTAAGAGGTTATTTATTGCGATATAACGTATATTGCAGTGTTTTTCATAGTTTTCTTGAAACTGTAGCGTTTATTGTTATATATCACAGTAGTTTTTACTTTATCATGTGAGCTATAAACCCCTTAAAATGTAGTGTTTTCAATAGTTTTAGCAGTTATCGTGAAGAGTTGTTTTTTTCTACAAATTGAATATAGTTCTTATATATGGTAGCTAAATAGCCTTTTGATATTTGCTACAACTATACTTTACAAATTAATGCTAAACTATATGTATTTTTCATGACCCTTTAAGATAGCAATTTTAATCTTAAGACATGTTTTTGTCACAAAAAGGCATTCATGTTTTTTTGAAAGGCTAAAAAATGCCCAATTATTGGACATTATTCCAGCACTTTTTACACAACTATATTTTACAATGTTATGAGCTAAAATATGCTTTTCATGAAATTTAATCTCATTTTTAATCCTCAAAACAACGTTTTTTTCAAGTATTTAATGCATTTTTGAAAGCCATACAAATGTCAAAATTTGACATTATTCAGCACTTTTACACAACTATATTTTATAATATTAAGAGCTTAAAATTGTGATTTTTCATGAATTTATGTATCAATTTTATTTTTAAAAACAACGTTTTTTTCAAGTGTTTTAAATGTATGTTTGAATGGCTAAAAATGCCGAAAATGGCATTATTCAGCCCTTTTTTTGATAGAGAATTCAAATGTGGTATTATAGTTGTTTTCGTTAGAAATTTCTATTTAAACTACTGTCAACTTATAATAGTAGTTTGATACTCTATATTTTATACAATTGTAATATTATACGTTTTTTCATAGTGTTCTTGTTTAATTGTTGTGTTATATCATTAATAGAAGGAATTTACCTTATGATATGCTTTATACCCTCAAAAATGGTGGTTAGGGTACACAATGATTTTAGCTATTATCGGTGATATATACCTGTTTTCCAGCAAATGAAGTCATACAATCCTTTTTTTAGAATAATTTGCACCTATAAGTAGCTTACATTACATTAAGCTTATAAATTGAAGAGTAATAGGTTTATTTATTGTTCTTACCGGTATATTGCAAGCGTTTTTCATAGGTATTCTTGGTAAACTGAACGTTCTTGTATATATACCAGTAGTTTTACTTTCATATTTGCGATAAACCCATAAAATAGAAGTGTTTTCAATGATATTACTAGTTATCGGTGATATATAGCTTTTTTCCTACAAATTGAAGTATAAAATCCTCTTATAGAGTAAGATGCACCTATAAGTAGCTTATAACATTACATTAAGTTAATAAATAGAAGAGTAATGAGGTTATTTAATTTGTGACTATAACGGTAATATTGCACAGCCGTTTTTCATCAGTTTCTTGTAAACTGTAACGTTAGTGATATATATACCAAGTTAGTTTTACTTATCATAAGACACCGCCATTGGCTATAAACTCCATAAATGTTGTGTTTCAATGATATTAGCTAGTTAATTGTTGATATATACACCCTTTTTCCTCCAATTGAGGTATAAGATCCTCTTTTTAAGAAAATGTGCACCTATGAAGTCCTTCATTACATTTACAGCTATTAAATAGAGGAGGAAGAGGTTATTTATGTGATATAACGGTATATTGCAAGTTTTTTCATAGTTTTCTTCTTGTAAACTGTAGCGTTTTTATTTGGTATACACAAGTAGTTTTACTATCACTATGGCTATAAAACCCTTAGAATGTACGTGTTTTCAAGGATTTTTAGCTATTATCAGTGAAGAGTTTTTTTATCTACAAATTGAAGTATATTTCTTTATATAATGTAGCAAAATAGCTTTGATATTGCTACAGTTATATTTTTATTACAAATTAAAGCTAAAAATATTTATTTTTCATAACATTTAATATCACTTTTAATCTTAGGACAATGTTTTTTCAAGTATTTCAATGTTTTTTGGAAGAGCTAAAAAATGTCGAAATTTGGAATTATTTACAGTTCACTTTTACACAACTATATCTACAATGATATGATCTAAAATAAATGACACTTTTCATAACACTTAAGTATCAAATTATAATCCCAAACTAGTAACGTTTTTTCATGCGTATTTAATGCATTTTTGGGGGGAAAAGCTTAAAATGTACAAAATTTCACATTTATATCACACTTTTACACCAACTATATTTTTTATAATATTAAAGAGCTGATTGTGTTGTGTTTTTTTCATGAATATTTTTACATTTTTTATCTTATAAAACCACGTTAGGTTCAAGTGTTTTGTGAATGTATTTTTTGAATGGCTAAAAAAATGTCGCTAAAATTGCATTATTCAGCCCTTTTTTTGATAGAGAAATTCAACATGTGGTATTATAGTTGTTTTCGTTAGAAATTTTTCTATTTACAAACTACTTTTAATCTTATAATAGAGTTTTGAGAACTCTATATTGTGATACAATTTGTATAATTATACGTGTTTTCTTCATAGTTTCTTGTTAATTGTTTGTGTTATATCATAATAAGAAGGAATAACCTTATATATCTTATAACCCTCAAACTGGTGTCTGTTCATGATTTTAGCTAGTTTATCGGTGATACATATAGCTGTTTTCCTACAAATTGGAAGTATACAATCCTTTATTTTAGAAAATTGCACCTATAAGTTGCTTACATTACATTAAACGAATAAATAGAACGAGTATAGGTTATTTATTGTTATATAACGGTGATATGTGCTATGTTTTTTTCATAGTTTCTGTAACTGTAGCGTTTTATATTTATCTGTAAAAAGTAGTTTTACTTATCATTTGCGATCAAACCCATAAAATGTTGTTTTTTCAATGATATTACGTATTATCGGTGATATATAGCGTTTTCCTACAAATTGAAGTATAAAATCCTCTTTTTAGGAATAATTTGGGCACCTATTAGTAGTCTTTACATTACATTAAAGCTATTAAATATAAGAGTAAGAGGTTATTTATTGTGATATAACGTATATTGCAAGCGTTTTTCACATAGTTTCTTGTAAACTTTAACGTTATTGTATATATACAAGTAGTTTTACTTATCATATTTGCTAGAAACCCATAAAATGAGTGTTGTTAAATGATATTAGCTATTATCGTGATATATAGCTGTTTTCCTAACAATTGAAGTATTAAAATCCTCTTTTTATAATAATTTGCACCTATAAGTAGCTTACATACATAAGCTATTAAATATAAGAGTAATGAGGTTATTTATTGTGATATAACGGTAATTGCAAGTGTTTTACATAGTTTTCTTGTAAACTGTAGCGTTATTGTCTATATACAATTATTTTTACTTATATATGCTATAAACCCTTTAAAATGTGAGTGTTTTCAATGATTTTAGCTAGTTATCATGAAGAGTTTTTTTTTTTCTACAAATGGTATATTTCCTTATTATGTAATCTAAACTAGCTTTGTATTTGGCTACAACTATATTTTTACAAAATTAAATAGCTTAAAAAATATTATTTTTCATGGAATTTAGATTAATTTTAACTTAAACAATGTTTTTTCAACGTATTTCACGTGTTTTTTTTGGAAGGCTAAAAATGTCGAAAATTTGACATTATTCATGCACTTTTACATCACTATATCTTACAATGTTATGAAGCTAAAATATGCATTTTGCATTGTAATTAAAGTCTCATTTTAATCCTCAAAACAACGTTTTTTCAAGTTTTAAATGCATTTTTGAGAGCCGTAACATGTCAAAATTTTTGACATTATTCAGCACTTTTACACAACTTTTTGTTTTTAATATTAAGAGCTTAAAAATGTAATTTTTAATGAAATTTATGTATCATTGTTATTCTTAAAAACACGTTTTTTCAGTGTTTTTTTAATTGTATTTTGATGCCTAAAAATGTCGAAAATTGGCATTATTCAGCCTTTTTTGGGCTAGGAAATTCAAAATGTGGTATTATAGTTGTTTTCGTTAGAAATTTCTTATTTGTAAACTACTGTAAGCTTAGAATAGGAGTTTGAGACTCTATATGTGATACATTTGTATATTATCACGTGTTTTCATAGTTTCTTGTTAATTGTTGTGTTATATAATTGTATAGAAGGAATTTACCTTATGATAATGCTGTATACCCTCAAAATGTGTTCTTTTCATGATTTTTAGCTAGTTTTTTCGGTGATATATCCATCTGTTTTCCTACAATTGAATGTAATGACCATCCTTTTTTTAGAATAATTTGCACCTATAAGTACTTACATTACTTAGCTAATAAATAGAAAGTCTATAGGTTTTTATGTTGATATAAGGGGGGGGGGGGGTAATAGTTGCAAGCGTTTTTCATAGTTTTTTCTGTAAACTGAAGCGTTATTGTATATATACAAGTAGTTTACTTACATATTGCTATAAACCCATAAATGTGTGTTTTTCAATGATATTATCTATTTATTTGGTGATATATAGCCTGTTTTCCTACAAATTGAAGTATAAAATCCTCTTTTAGAATAATTTGCACCTATATGTAGCTTACATTACAATAGCTCTTAAATAGAAAGTAAGAGGTTTATTTATTGTGATATAACTATAATACTGGCAGCGTTTTCATTGTTTCTTGCAAACTTATCTGTAGTGTTCTATATAAAGGTGGGTGTTTAGTTTATCATTTGCTATTACCCCTAAAATGTAGTGTTTTGCAATGATATTAGCTAGTTATCGTTGATATGTAGTTGGAGGGTTTTTTTCCTACAATTGGAGTATAAATCTCTTTTAAAATATTTGCCCTATAGGGTAGCTTACATTAAATTAAGCTATTAAATATAAGAGTAAGAGGTTATTATTGTGATATAACGGTTTTTGCAAACGTTTTTTCATAGTTTCTTGTAACTGTAAGCGTATTGTATATATACAGTAGTTTTACTTATCAAATTGCTATAAACCCATATATGTTGTTTTTTCGCATGATATTACTAGTTGTTGGTATATTGCTGTTTTCCTACTGAAATGGTGATGTATAAAATCCTCTTTTTGAATAATTTGCACCTATATGTAGCTTACATTTACTTAGCTATAATAAAGAGTAAGATGTTATTAATTGTGATATAACTGTATATTGCTAGCGTTTTTCATAGTTTTCTTGTAAACTGTAGCGTTATGGTATATTACAAGTAGTTTTACTTATCATAAATTTTCTATAAACCATAAATTAGTGTTTTTCAATGATATTAGCTAGTTTATGCGGTGATATATAGCTGTTTTCCACAATTGACAGAAAAATACTCTTTTTAGAGAGATGGCCACCTATAAACTAGCTTACATTACATTAGAAGCTAATAATTTGAAGAGTAAAGAGGTTATTTATTGTGATATAACGTGATATTGCAAGCATTTTCATATTTCTTGTAAACTGTAACGTTTATTGTATATATAGTCAAGTAGTTTTTACTTATCATATTGCTATAACCCATAAATGTAGTGTTTTGTCCAATGATTTAACTAGTTATCGTGATATATAACTGTTGTCCCTATAAATTGATTATAAATCGTCTTTTAAAATAATTTGCACATATATAGCTTACATTACTTAAGCTATCAAATAGAAGAGTAAATAGTTATTTATTTGTGATATAACGGTTATAGTTGCAAGCGTTTTTTCATATTTCTGTAAACTGTAGCGTTTATTGTAATATAGTACAATTAGTTTTACTATCAATATGGTCTATAAACCCTTAAATGTAGTGTTTTCAATGAATTTTTTAGCTAGTTATCAGTGAGAGGTTTTTTTTTTCTAACAAATTGAAGTATATTTTCTTTATATATGTACCTAAATAGCTTTTGATATTTTGCTACAACCTATATTTTACAAAATTATAGCTAAAAAAAAAAAAATTCCATGAAATTAGATATCAATTTAATTTTTCCCTTTTTTTAAGCACAATGTTTTTTTCAAGTATTTTCAATGTTTTTTTGAAGGCTAAAAAATTTCGAAATTGACATTATTCAGCACGTTTACACAACTATATCTTACATGTTATGGAGCTAACAAATATGCATTTTCTGAAATTTAAGTTATCAATTTATCCTCAAACACGTTTTTTCCAGTAATTTAATGCTTTTATGAAAGCCTTAAAAATGTCAAATTTGACATCATTCAGCACTTTTTACACAAATATATTATAATATTAAGAGCATAAAAAATGACTTTTTCATGAAATTTATGTATCATTTTTTATTCATAAAAACAACGTTTTTCAAGTGTTTTTAATGTATTTATGAATGACTAAAAAATGTCGAAAATTGACATTATTCACCCCTTTTTGAGAGAGAAATTCAAATGTGGTATTATAGTTGTTTTGGGTTAGAAATTTCTATTTTACACTACTCTAAGCTTTATAATAGGAGTTTGATGACTTATTGTGATACATTGTATATTATACGTGTTTTTCATAGTTTTCTTGTTTAATTGTTGTGTTATATAATTAATAGAAGGAATTTACCTTATGCTAATGCTTTATACCCTCAAATGTTTTCTTTTCAATGATTTAGCTCAGTTATCGTGATATATAGCTTGTTTTCCTACAAATTTGAAGTATCATCCTTTTTTTAGAATAATTTGCCCTATAAGTACTTACATTACATTAAGCTAATTAAATAGAAGAGTAATAGGTTATTTATTGTGATATAACGGTATATTGCAAGCGTTTTTTCATAGTTTTCTTGTAAACTGTAACGTTATTGTATATATACAAGTAGTTTTACTTATCATATTGCTATAAACCCATAAAATGTAGTGTTTTCAATGATATTAGCTAGTTATCGGTGATATATAGCTGTTTTCCTACAAATTGAAGTATAAAATCCTCTTTTTAGAGTAAGATGCACCTATAAGTAGCTTACATTACATTAAGCTACTAAATTGAAGAGTAAGGTTATTTATTGTGATATAACGGTATATTGCAAGCGTTTTTCATAGTTTCTTGTAAACTGTAACGTTATTGTATATATACAAGTAGTTTTACTTATCATATTGCTATAAACCCATATAATGTAGTGTTTTCAATGATATTAGCTAGTTATCGGTGATATATAGCTGTTTTCCTACAAATTGAAGTATAAAATACTTTTTTTAGAGTAAGATGCACCTATAAGTAGCTTACATTACATTAAGCTAATAAATAGAAGAGTAAGAGGTTATTTATTGTGATATAACGGTATATTGCAAGCGTTTTTCATAGTTTCTTGTAAACTGTAACGTTATTGTATATATACAAGTAGTTTTACTTATCATATTGCTATAAACCCATAAAATGTAGTTTTTTTCAATGATATTAGCTAGTTATCGGTGATATATAGCTGTTTTCCTACAAACTGAAGTATAAAATCCTCTTTTTAAAATAATTTGCACCTATAAGTAGCTTACATTACATTAAGCTAATAAATTGAGGAGTAATAGGTTATTTATTGTGATATAAAAGTATATTGCAAGCGTTTTTCATAGTTTCTTGTAAACTGTAGCGTTATTGTATATATACAAGTAGTTTTACTAATCATATTGCTATAAAACCATAAAATGTAGTGTTTTCAATGATGTTAGCTAGTTATCAGTGAAGAGTTGTTTTTTTTCTACAATTGAAGTATATTTCTTTATATATGTAGCTAAATAGCTTTGGATATTTGCTACAACTATATTTTACAAAATTAATAGCTAAAATATGTATTTTTCATGAAATTTAGATATCAATTTTAATCTTAAACAATGTTTTTTCAAGTATTTCAATGTTTTTTTTGAAAGGCTAAAAATGTCGAAATTTGACATTATTCAGCACTTTTACACAACTATACTTTACAATGTTATGAGCTAATAATATGCATTTTCATGAAATTTAAGTATCAATTTTAATCCTCAAAACAACGTTTTTTCAAGTATTTTAATGCATTTTTGAAAGCCTTAAAAATGTCAAAATTTGACATTATTCAGCACTTTTACACAACTATATTTTATAATATTAAGAGCTTAAAATATGTATTTTTCATGAAATTTATGTATCAATTTTATTCATCAAAAAAACGTTTTTTCAAGTGTTTTAATGTATTTTTGAAGGGCTAAAAAATGTCGAAAATTGACATTATTCAGCCCTTTTTTTGATAGAGAAATTCAAAATGTGGTATTAATGTTGTTTTCGTTAGAAATTTCTATTTTAAACTACTCCAAGCTTATAATAGGAGTTTGATACTCTATATTGTGATACAATTGTATATTATACATGTTTTTCATAGTTTCTTGTTAATTGTTGTGTTATATCATTAATAGAAGGAATTTACCTTATGATAATGCTTTATACCCTCAAAATGTGTTCTTTTCAATGATTTTAGCTAGTTATCGGTGATATATAGCTGTTTTCCTACAAATTGAAGTATACAATCCTTTTTTTAGAATAATTTGCACCTTTAAGTAGCTTACATTACATTAAGCTAATAAATAGAAGAGTAATAGGTTATTTATTGTTATATAACGGTATATTGCCAGCGTTTTTCATAGTTTCTTGTAAACTGTAGCGTTATTGTATATATACAAGTAGTTTTACTTATCATATTGCTATAAACCTATAAAATGTTGTATTTGCAATGATATTAGCTAGTTATCGGCGATATATAGCTGTTTTCCTACAAATTAAAGTATAAAATCCTCTTTTTAGAATAATTTGCACCTATAAGTAGCTTACATTACATTAAGCTATTAAATATAAGAGTAAGAGGTTATTTATTGTGATATAACGGTATATTGCAAGCGTTTTTCATAGTTTCTTGTAAACTGTAGCGTTATGGTATATATACAAGTAGTTTTACTTATCATATTGCTATAAACCCATAAAATGTAGTGTTTTCAATGATATTAGCTAGTTATCGGTGATATATAGCTGTTTTTCCTACAAATTGAATTATAAATACTCTTTTTAAAAAGAGTAAGATGCACCTATAAGTAGCTTACATACATTAAGCTATAAATAGAAGAGTAAGAGGTTATTTATTGTGATATACGTAGATTGCAAGCGTTTTTTCATAAGTTTCTGTAACGGTAACGTTATTGTATATATACAGTAGTTTTTTTACTTATCATATTGCTATCAACCCTAAAATGTAGTGTTTTTCAATGATATTAGCTAGTTATCGGTGGATATATCGCTGTTTTCCTACAACTGAAGTATAAAAATCCTCTTTTTTAAAATAATTTTGCACCTATACGTAGCTTACATTACATTAAGGCTAATAATTGAGGAGTAATAGGTTATTTATTGTGATATAATTGTATATTGCAAGCGTTTTTCATTAGTTTTCTGTAACTGTAGCGTTATTGTATAATACAGTAGTTTTACTAATGATATTGCTTAAAACCATAAAATGTAGTGTTTTCAATGATGTTAGCTAGTTATCAGTGAAGAGTTGTTTGTGGCTACAAATTGAAGTATAATTTCTTATATATGTAGCTAAATAGCTTTGGATATTTGCTACAAGCTATATTTTACAAAATTAAATAGCTAAACTATGTATTTTTCATGAAATTGTATATACTCAATTTTAATCTTAAAACAATGTTTTTTTTCAAGTATTTCAATGTTTTTTTTGAAACCTAAAAAATGTCGAAATTTGACATTATTCAGCCTTTACACAACTTACTTTAATGTTATGAGCTAAAAATATGCAATTTCAATGAAATTAAAGTATCATTTTAATCCTCAAAACAACGTTTTTTCAAGAAGTATTTTAATGCATTTTTGAAGCCTTATAAATGTCAAAATTTGACATTATTCAGCACTTTTACACAACTTATATTTATATAATATTAAGAGCTAAAAATATGTATTTTTCATGAATTTATGTAAATCAATTTTATTCATCAAAATAACGTTTTTTTTCCAAGTGTTTTAATGTATTTTTGAAGGCTAAAAAATGTCGAAAATTGACATTATTCAGCCCTTTTTTTGATAGGAAATTCAAATGTGGCTCATTAATGTTGTTTTTCGTTAGAATTTTCTATTTTTCAACTTACTCCAAGCTTATAATAGGAGTTGATACTCTATATTGTGATACAATTGTATATTTACGTGTTTTTCATAGTTTCTTGTTATGTTGTGTTATATCAGTAATAGAGTAATTTTACCTTATGATAATGCTTTTATCCCCTCAAAATGTGTTCTTTTCCAATTATTTTAAGGCTAGGCTAACGGTGATATATAGCTGTTTTCCTACAAATTGAAGTATACATCCTTTTTTTAGAATAATTTTTGCACTATAGTAGCTTACATACATTAAGCTAATAAATAGAAGAGTAATAGTTTATTTAATTGTATATATACGTTATAATTGTCAGCTTTTTCATAGTTTTTGTAAACTGTAAGTCGTTATTGTAATATATACACGTATTTTTTACTTATCATATTGCTATAAACCTATAAAATGTTGTGTTTGCAATGATATTAGCTAGTTTATCGGTGATATAATAGCTGTTTTCCCTACAAATTAAAGTATAAAATCCTCTTTTTAGAATAATTTGCACCTATAAGTAGCTTACATTACATAAAGCTATTAATAGAAGATTAAAGAGGTTATTTATTGGTGATATACTGTATATTGCAAGCGTTTTCATATTTCTTGTAACTGTAGCTTATTGTATATATACAAGTAGTTTTTACTTATCATATTGCTATAAAACCCTAAAATTAGTGTTTTAATGATATTAGCTAATTTATTTGGTGATATATAGCTGTTTTCCTACAAATTGAAGTATTAAATCCTCTTTTAGAATAATTTGCACCTATAAGTAGCTTACATTACAATAACTATAAATATCAGAGTAAGAGGTTATTTTAGTGTGAATATAACGTATATTGCAAGCGGTTTCATAGTTTTCTTGTAAACTGTAACGTTATTTGTAATATATACAATTAGTTTTACTTTATATATTGCTATAACCCATAAATGTTGTGTTTCAATGTATTAGGCTATTATCGGTGATATATAGCTGTTTTCCTACAAATTGAAGTATAAAATCCTCTCTTAGAATATTTTGGCACCTATATGTAGCTTACATTACAATTGAACTATAAATAGAAGAGTAAGAGGTTATTTTATTGTGATATAACTGTATATTGCAAGCGTTTTCATTGTTTCTTGCAAACTGTAGCGGTATTGTATATCCTAAGAGTAATTTTTATATTTATCATATTGCTATATAACCCTAAAATGTATGTTTTCAATGATATTAGCTAGTTATCGGTGATTATATAGCTGTTTTCGCTACAATTGGAGTAATAACAATCCCTTTTTACAAAATAATTTGCACCTATAAGTAGCTACTTACATTAAGCTAATAAATAGAAGAGTAATGGTTATTTTATTGATGATATAAAACGGTAGATTGCAAGCGTTTTTCATAGTTTTCTTGTAAACTGAAGTCGTTTTATTGTATATATACAATTAGTTTTTACTTTATCATATTGCTATAAACCCATAAAATGTAGTGTTTTCCATGATATTAGCTAGTTTATCGTGATATATAGCTGTTTTCCTACAAATTGAAGTAATAAAAATCCTCTTTTTAAAGAATAATTTGCACCTATTTAGTAGCTTTATATTACATTAACTAATTAAATATAAGAGTAAGGAGGTTATTAATTGTGGATATAAACGGTATATTGGCAGAAAACGTTTTTCATAGTTTCTTGTTAAACTGTAGCGTTTATTTGTATATATACAAGTAGTTTACTTATCAAATTGCCTATAAAACCCATAATAAATGTAGGTTTTCATGATTATGAGCTTGTTGTCGGTGATATATACTGTTTCCTACAAATTGATGTATAAAAATTCCTCTTTTTAGAATAATTTGCACCTATAAGTAGCTTACATGACATTAAGCTATTCAATAAAAGAGTAAGAGGTTATTAATTGTGATTATAACGTATATTTGCAGCGTTTTTCATAGTTTTTCTTGCTAACTGTAGCGTTTGGTATATATACAAGTAGTTTTACTTACATATTTTGCTATAACCCATAAACATGTAGTGTTTTTCAATGATTTAGCTGTTATCGGTGATATATAGCTGTTTTTTCCTACAAATTGAAGTATAAAATACTCTTTTTAGAGTAAGATGCACCTATAAGTAAGCTTACATTACATTAAGCTAATAAATAGAAGAGTAAGAGGTTATTTATGGGAATAACGGTATATTTGCAAGCGTTTTTCATGTGGGGGCTTTTGTAAAAGTTTAACGTATTGATATATACAAGAGTTACTTATCATATTGCGATAAACATAAAAGTAGTGTTTCAATGATATTAGCTAGTATCGGTGATAAAGCTGTTTTCTACAAACGAAGTATAAAATCCTCTTTTAAAATTAATTTGCACTATAAGTAGCTTATTACATTAAGCTACTAAATTGAGGAGTCATAGGTGATTTATTGTGATATAATGGATATTGCAAGCGTTTTTCATAGTTCTTGGTAAACTGTAGCTTTTATTGTATATATACAAGTAGTTTTACTAATCATATTACTATAAAAAATAAAATTAGTGTTTCCATGATGTTAGCTAGTGATCAGTGAGAGTTTGTTTTTTTCGACAAATTGAAGTATATTTCTTATATATGTAGCGAAATAGCTTTGGATATTTGCTACAAACTATATTTTAACAAATTAATAGCTAAATAGTATTTTTTCATGAAAATTTAGATATCAAATTTTAATCTTAAACAATGTTTTTTTCACGTATTTCAATGTTTTTTTGGAAAGGTAAAAAAATGTCGAATTTGACATATTCAGCACTTTACACAACTATACTTTACAATGTTAGAGCTAAAATATGCATTTTCATGAAATTAAAGTATCAATTCTAATCCTCAAAACAACGTTTTTCAAGTATTTAAATGCATTTTTGAAAAGCATACAAAAATGTCAAAAAATTTGACATTATTCAGCACTTTTACACAACTATTATTTTATAATATTAAGAGCTTAAAATATGTATTTTTCATGAATTTATGTAATCAAATTTTATTCATCAAAGAACGTTTTTTCAGTGTTTAATGTATTTTTGAAGGGCTAAAAAAATGTCGAAAATTGACATTATTCAGCCACTTTTTTTGAAGAGAAATTCAAAATATGTATAATGTTGTTTCGTAGAAATTTCTATTTTAAAACTACTACAAGCTTATAAATAGGAGTTTGATACTCATATTGTGATACAATTGTATTATTATACGTTGTTTTCATAGTTCTTGTAATTGTTGGTGATATCATTAATAGAGGAACTTACCTTATGATAATGCTTTATACCCTTCAAAATGCGTTCTTTTTCAATGATTTTAGCTAGTTATCGGTGATATATAGTGTTTTCTAAAAATTGAAGTATACAATCCTTTTTTTAGAATAATTTCACTATAAGTAGCTTTACATTACATAAGCTTAAAATAGAAGAGTAATAGGTTATTAGTGTTAGCTAACGGTTATATTGCCAGCGGTTGTCATAGTTTCTTGTAAAACGTAGCGTTATTGTATAATATACAAGTAGTTACTATCATATGCTATAACCTATTAAAATGTTGTGTTTGCAAGATATTAGATAGTTATCGGTGACTATATAGCCTGTTTCCTACAAATTAAGTATAAAAATCCTCTTTTTTTAGGAAATAATTTGCACCTATAAGTAGCTTACATTACATAAAGCTATTAAATAAGAAGGAGTAAGAGGTATTTATTGTGATATAAATGTTCAGATTGCAAGCGTTTTCCATAGTTCTGTAAACTGTCGCGTTATTGATATATACAGTAGTTTTACTTATCATCTTGCTATAAACCCATAAAATGTAGTGTTTTTAATGATATTAGCTAATTATTGGTGATATATAGCTGTTTTCCTACAAATTGAAGTATAAAATCCTCTTTTTAGAATAATTTGCACCTAGAAGTAGCTTCCATTACAATAAGCATTTAAACAATATAAGAGTTAAGAGGTTATTTATGTGAAGATAACGTATATTGCAAAGCGGATTTTCATAGTTCTTGTAAACTGTAACGTTATTGTATATATACAAGTAGTTTTACTTATAATATTGCTATAAACCCATAAAAGTGGTGTTTTCAATGATTAGCTAGTTATCGGTGATATATCAGCTGTTTTCCTACAAATTGAAGTATAAAATCCTCTCTTTAGAATAATGGCACCTATATGTAGCTTACATGACAACTAAGCTATTAGTAGAAGAGTAAGAGGTTATTTAGTGTGATATAACTGTATATTGCAAGCGTTTCATTGTTTCTTGCAAACTGTAGCTGTATTGTATATATAAAAGTAATTTTATGTATCATATGCTATAAACCCATAAAAGTTAGTGTTTTCAATGAATTAGATAGTTATCGGTGCATGTATAGCTGTTTTCTTACAAATTGGAGTATAACAAATCCTCTTTTTAAAATAATTTGCACCTATAAGTAGCTTACATACATTAAGCTAATAATAGAAGAGTATTAATAGTTTATTTATTTTGATTTATAAGGTATATTGCAAGCGTTTTTCAGAGTTTCTTGTAAACTGAAGCGTTATTGATATATAAAGTAGTTTACTTATCATATTGCTATAAACCCAAAAATGTAGTGTTTCAATGATATTAGCTAGTATCGGTGCTATATAGCTGTTTTCCTACAAATTGAAGTATGAAAAAATCCTCTTTTTAGAATAATTTGACACCGATAAGTAGCTTACATTACATTAAGCTATTAAATATAAGAGTAAGAGGTTATTAATTGTGATATAACGGTATATGCAACGTTTCATAGTTTGTAAACTGAAGCGTTATGTAGCTATACAAGTAGTTTTACTATCATATTGCTATAACCCATAAAAGATAGTGTTTTCAATGATATTAGCTAGTTATCGGGGGATTATATAGCTGTTTTCCTACAAATTGAAGTATGAAATGAGCTCTTTTTAGAATAATTTGACACCTATAAGTAGCTGACATACATTAAGCTATTAAATATAAGAAGTAAGCGGTTATTCATTGTGATATAACGTATATTGAAAACGTTTTTCATAGTTTCTTGTAAAACTGTAGCATTATTGGATATATACAAGTAGTTTTACTTATCAATTGCTATAAACACATTGTAATGTCGTGCTTTTCAATGATATTAGCTGTTATCGGTGAATATTAGCTGTTTCCTACAATATTGATGTATTAAATCCTCTTTTTAGGAATATTTGCACCTATAAGAGCTTACATACATTAAGCTATAAATAAAAGAGTAAGAGGTTATTAAATTGTGATATAACGGTATATTGCAAGCGTTTTTCATAGTTCTTGTAAAAACTGCTAGCGTTATGGTATATATACAAGAGTTTACTTATCATATTGCCTAAAACCATAAAATGTAGTTGGTTTCCAATGATATTAGTAGTTATCGGTGATCTATAGCGTTTTCCTAAAATGAAGTATAAAATACTCTTTTAGAGTAAGATTGCACCGTATAAGTAGCCTTACATTACAGTTAAGCTAATAAATAGAAGAGTAGAGGTTATTTAGTGTGATATAACACGGTATATTGCAAGCGTTTTTCATAGTTTCTTGTAAACTGAAGCGTTATTGTATATATACACGTAGTTTTACTTATCATATTGCTATAAAACCCAGAAATGTAGTGTTTCAATTATATTAGCTAGTTATCGGTGATATATAGCGTTTCCTACAAATTGAAGTATAAAATCCCCCTTTTTAAAAATAATTTGCACCTATAAGTAGCTTACATTACATTAAGCTATTAAATATATGAGTAAGAGGTTATAATTGTGATATACGGTAATGCAAACGTTTTTATAGTTTCTTGTAAACTGAAGCGTTATTGTATAATACAAGTAGTTATACTATCATATTGCTATAAACCATAAAATGTTAGTGTTTTCAATGATATAGCTAGTTCTCGGTGATATATAGCTGTTTTCCTACAAATTGAAGTATTTTGTTTTTTTTTTAAAAAATCCTCTTTTAGAATAATTTGCACCTATAAGTAGCTACATTACATTAGCTATAAATATAAGAGTAAGAGGTTATTAATTGGATATATACGGTATATGCAAAACGTTTTTCATAGTTTCTGGTAAACTGTAGCGTTATTGATATATACAAAGTAGTTTTACTTATCAAATTGCTATACACCCAATAATGTAGTGTTTAATGATATTAGCTTGTTGTCGGTGAGATATAAGCTGTTTCCTACAAATTGATGATATAAAAATCCTCTTTTTAGAATAATTTGCAACCTATAAGTAGCTTACATTACATTAAGCATTAAATTAAAAGAGTCAAGAGGTTAGTATGTGATTTAACGGTAATGGCAAGAGTTTTCAATAGTTCTTGTAAAACTGTAGCGTACAGTTTCCTATACAATATATATATATATATATATGCAAGTAGTTTACTTCCTCTCATATTGTATAAAACCCAAAAAGTAAGAGTTTTCAAGATATTAGCTAGTTATCGGTGAATATATAGCTGTTTTGCCTACAAATTGAAGATAAAATACTCTTTTATAGAGTTTAAGATGCACCTATAAGTAGCTTAAATTACATTAAGATAATAAATAGAAGAGTAAGAGGTTATTAATTGTGATATAACGGTATATTGCAAAGCGTTTTTCATAAGTTTCTTGTAAACTGTAGCGTTATGGTATATATACAAGTAGTTTTACTTATCATATTGCTATAAACCCATAAAATGTAGTGTTTTCAATGATATTAGCTAGTTATCGGTGATATATAGCTGTTTTCCTACAAATTGAAGTATAAAATACTCTTTTTAGAGTAAGATGCACCTATAAGTAGCTTACATTACATTAAGCTAATAAATAGAAGAGTAAGAGGTTATTTATTGTGATATAACGGTATATTGCAAGCGTTTTTCATAGTTTCTTGTAAACTGTAACGTTATTGTATATATACAAGTAGTTTTACTTATCATATTGCTATAAACCCATAAAATGTAGTGTTCCTACAAATTGAAGTATAAAATCCTCTTTTTAGAATAATTTGCACCTATAAGTAGCTTACATTACATTAAGCTATTAAATATAAGAGTAAGAGGTTATTAATTGTGATATAACGGTATATTGCAAACGTTTTTTATAGTTTCTTGTAAACTGTAGCGTTATTGTATATATACAAGTAGTTTTACTTATCAAATTGCTATAAACCCATATAATGTAGTGTTTTCAATGATATTAGCTTGTTGTCGGTGATATATAGCTGTTTTCCTACAAATTGATGTATAAAATCCTCTTTTTAGAATAATTTGCAACCGTATAAGTACTTACATTACATTAGCTTTAATAAAACGTAAGAGGTTATTAATTGTATAAACGGTATAAAATTGCAAAGCGTTTTTCATAGTATTCTTAGTAAACTGTAGCGTTATGGTATATATACCAAGTAGTTTTACTTACAATTGATAGAACCATAAATGACT
>JACEEZ010019364.1:23622-42297 GCA_016584305.1 Chionoecetes opilio
TATTTGCAAAAAGCCTTTCATATAAGAGCTTACATTACAAAAGCTATTAAATGAAGAGTAAGGTTATTAGTTGTGATATACTGATATTGCAAGCGTTTTTCATAGTTTCTTGT
Organism: Chionoecetes opilio; assembly: GCA_016584305.1. NCBI lineage: Eukaryota > Metazoa > Arthropoda > Malacostraca > Decapoda > Majidae > Chionoecetes > Chionoecetes opilio. The sequence goes on from JACEEZ010019364.1 coordinate 23,736, forward strand.
AAACTGTACGTTATTGTATATATACAAGTGTTTTACTATCATATTGTATAACCATAAAGTAGTGTTTTCAATGATATTAGCTAGTTATCGGTGATATATAGCTGTTTTCCTACATATTGAAGTATAAAATCCTCTTTTTAGAATAATTTGCACCTATAAGTAGCTTACATTACATTAAGCTATTAAATAGAAGAGTAAGAGGTTATTATATGTGATATAACGTATATTGCAACGTTTTTCATAGTTTCTTGTAAACTGTAGCGTTATTGTATATATACAAGTAGTTTTACTTATCAAATTGCTATAAACCCATATAATGTAGTGTTTTCAATGATATTAGCTGTGTTGTCGGTGATATAGCTGTTTTCCTACAATTGATGTATAAATCCTCTTTTTAGAATAATTTGCACCTATAAGTAGCTTACATTACATTAGCTATTAAATAAAAGAGTAAGAGGTTATTAATTGTGATATAACGGTATATTGCAAGCGTTTTTCATAGTTTCTTGTAAACTGTAGCGTTATGGTATATATACAAGTAGTTTTACTTATCATATTGCTATAAACCATAAAATGTAGTGTTTTCAATGATATTAGCTAGTTATCGGTGATATATAGCTGTTTTCCTACAATTGAAGTATAAAATACTCTTTTTAGAGTAAGATGCACCTATAAGTAGCTTACATTACATTAAGCTAATAAATAGAAGAGTAAGAGGTTATTTATTGTGATATAACGGTATATTGCAAGCGTTTTTCATAGTTTCTTGTAAACTGTAACGTTATTGTATATATCAAGTAGTTTTACTTATCATATTGCTATAAACCCATAAAATGTAGTGTTTTCAATGATATTAGCTAGTTATCGGTGATATATAGCTGTTTTCCTACAAACTGAAGATATAAATCCTCTTTTAAAATAATTTGCACCTATAAGTAGCTTACATTACATTAAGCTAATAATTGAGGAGTATAGGTTATTTATTGTGATATATGGTATATTGCAAGCGTTTTTCATAGTTTCTTGTAAACTGTAGCGTTATTGTATATATACAAGTAGTTTTACTAATCATATTGCTATAAAACCATAAATGTAGTGTTTTCAATGATGTTAGCTAGTTATCAGTGAAGAGTTGTTTTTCTTCTACAAATTGAAGTATATTTCTTTATATATGTAGCTAAATAGCTTTGGATATTTGCTACAACTATATTTTACAAAATTAATAGCTAAAAATATGTATTTTTCATGAAATTTAGATATCAATTTTAATCTTAAAACAATGTTTTTTCAAGTATTTCAATGTTTTTTTGAAGGCTAAAAAATGTCGAAATTTGACATTATTCAGCACTTTTACACAACTATACTTTACATGTTATGAGCTAAAAATATGCATTTTCATGAAATTTAAGTATCAATTTTAATCCTCAAAACAACGTTTTTTCAAGTATTTTAATGCATTTTTGAAAGCCTTAAAAATGTCAAAATTTGACATTATTCAGCACTTTTACACAACTATATTTTATAATATTAAGAGCTTAAAATATGTATTTTTCATGAAATTTATGTATCAATTTTATTCATCAAATAACGTTTTTTCAAGTGTTTTAATGTATTTTTGAAGGGCTAAAAAATGTCGAAAATTGACATTATTCAGCCCTTTTTTTGATAGAGAAATTCAAAATGTGGTATTAATGTTGTTTTCGTTAGAAATTTCTATTTTAAACTACTCCAAGCTTATAATAGGAGTTTGATACTCTATATTGTGATACAATTGTATATTATACGTGTTTTTCATAGTTTCTTGTTAATTGTTGTGTTATATCATTAATAGAAGGAATTTACCTTATGATAATGCTTTATACCCTCAAAATGTGTTCTTTTCAATGATTTTAGCTAGTTATCGGTGATATATAGCTGTTTTCCTACAAATTGAAGTATACAATCCTTTTTTTAGAATAATTTGCACCTATAAGTAGCTTACATTACATTAAGCTAATAAATAGAAGAGTAATAGGTTATTTATTGTTATATAACGGTATATTGCCAGCGTTTTTCATAGTTTCTTGTAAACTGTAGCGTTATTGTATATATACAAGTAGTTTTACTTATCATATTGCTATAAACCTATAAAATGTTGTGTTTGCAATGATATTAGCTAGTTATCGGTGATATATAGCTGTTTTCCTACAAATTAAAGTATAAAATCCTCTTTTTAGAATAATTTGCACCTATAAGTAGCTTACATTACATAAAGCTATTAAATAGAAGAGTAAGAGGTTATTTATTGTGATATAACTGTATATTGCAAGCGTTTTTCATAGTTTCTTGTAAACTGTAGCGTTATTGTATATATACAAGTAGTTTTACTTATCATATTGCTATAAACCCATAAAATGTAGTGTTTTCAATGATATTAGCTAGTTATCGGTGATATATAGCTGTTTTCCTACAAATTGAAGTATAAAATCCTCTTTTTAGAATAATTTGCACCTATAAGTAGCTTACATTACATTAAGCTATTAAATAGAAGAGTAAGAGGTTATTAATGTGATATAACGGTATATTGCAAGCGTTTTTCATAGTTTCTTGTAAACTGTAGCGTTATTGTATATATACAAGTAGTTTTACTTATCATATTGCTATAAACCCATAAAATGTAGTGTTTTCAATGATATTAGCTAGTTATCGGTGATATATAGCTGTTTTCCTACAAATTGAAGTATAAAATCCTCTTTTAGAATAATTTGCACCTATAAGTAGCTTACATTACATTAAGCTATTAAATAAAGAGTAAGAGGTTATTATTGTGATATAACGGTATATTGCAAACGTTTTTCATAGTTTCTTGTAAACTGTACGTTATTGTATATATACAAGTAGTTTTACTTATCATATTGCTATAAACCATAAATGTAGTGTTTTCAATGATATTAGCTGTTTCGGTGATATATAGCTGTTTTCCTACAAATGAGTATAAAATCTCTTTTAAATAATTTGCACCTATAAGTAGCTTCATTACATTAAGCTATAAATAAGAGTAAAGGTTATTATTGTGATATATACGGTATATTGCAAGCGTTTTTCATAGTTTCTTGTAAACTGTAGCGTTATTGTATATATACAAGTAGTTTTACTATCATATTGCTATAAACCATAAAATGTAGTGTTTCAATGATTTAGCTAGTTATCGGTGAAAGTGTTTTCTACAAATTGAAGTATAATTCTTTTAATAAGCAATAAGTAGCTACATTATTAAGCAATAAATAGAGAAAAGGTTTTTATTTGATATAATTATCAACGTTTTTCATTTTCTTGAAAGTAAGTTATTGATTATCAGATTTACTATATATTTAAACTAAAATGATGTTTCATGATTTAGTAGTTATCTAAAAGTTTTTTCAATATTAATCTTTTTAAAAATTCATAATTGACATTATTACTATAAATAATATGTTTATATTTGATATAATGTAATCAATTTTCATAGTTTTGTAAATTTTATTATCAAATTTTACAATATTTTATAAAACTAAAATGTGTTTTCATGATTTAAGTATTTTGAATAGACTGAGCAAAATGTTCGAAAATTTAAAGCATTATTCAGCCATGTTGTTTTCTTATTTTGAGAATTATAAAACTCAAGTTAATGTTTGACATTATGTTTTTCATGAATTTATGTATCAATTTTATTCATCAAAATAACGTTTTTTTTTCAAGTGTTTTAATGTATTTTTGAAGTGGCTAAAAAAATGTCGAAAATTGACATTATTCCGCCCCGTTTTTTTGATAGAGAATTCACATGTTGTATATAAATGTTGTTTTCCCCGTTAGAAATTTTCTATTTTAGAAAAACCTACTCCAGCTTATAATCGGAGTTTGATTACTCTATATTGTGATCCAATGTGTATATTATACGTGTTTTTCCATAGTTTCTTGTTAATTGTTTGTGTTATATTATTAATAGAAGGAATTTACTCTAAAAACACAAGAGACAACTATATGATAATGCTTTTATACCCTCAAATGTGTTTTTTCTTTATTCAATTATTTTAAGCTAGTTTATCGGTGCTATCATAGCGTTGTTTTCCTACAAATTGAAGTATACAATCCTTTTTTTTTCGAATAATTTGCACCTATAAGTAGCTTACCATACATTAGCTAATAAATAGAAGAGTAATGAGGTTATTTATTTGTTTATAACGTATATTGCCAGCGTTTTTCATATTTTCTGTGTAAGAGACTGAAACAAAACAATACAGAAAAAAAAAACAAAGCCATTATATGATATATATACAATATTTTAACCTTATCATATTGCTATAAACCCTATAAAACGTTGTGTTTGCGACATGATATTAGCTTAGTTATCGGTGATATATAAGCTGTTTTCCCCCTACAAAATTTAAAAGTTAAAATCCTCTTTTTTAGAATAATTTTGCACCTATGTAGCTTACATTACATAAAGCTATTAAATAAGAAGAGATAAGGGTTTTTATTGTGATATAACTTGTCTATTTGCAAAGGCGTTTTGTTTTCCATAGTTTCTTGTAACTGTGCGTGTTTGTATATATACAAAACAAAAATTAAAATTTTACTTATCATAGGTGCTAAAAAGACCCCATAAAATGTATTGTTTTTAATGATATTAGCTAGTTTATCAAGTGATATAATAGCTGTTTCGCCCCCTACAAATTAAAGTATAAAATCCCCTCTTTTTTAGATAATTTTGCACTATAAGTAGCTTACATTACAATAGCTATTAATATAAGAGTAAGAGCATGTTTATTTATTTTTGTATAAGGTATATTGCAAGCGGTTTTTTCATAGTTTCCTTTCCTTGTAAACGTAAAACTTATTGTATACGAAGTATCCCAGTAGTTAGATAGCTAATACAAGTATTTTACTATATTCATATTGCTATAAACCCATAAAATTTGTATGTGTGTTTCCAATGATATTAGCTAGTTATCTCGGGTGATATATAGCTGTTTTCCCTACAAATTTGAAGTATAAAATCCTACCATCTTTACGATAATTTGCACCTATATGTAGCTTCACATTACAATAGCTATTAAAAATAGAATAGATAAGAGTTTATTTATGGGTGATAATACGTATATTGCAAGCGTTTTTTCATTGTTTAAAGCAGAATTGAACAAACTGTAGCTGTATTGTTATATAAAACACTTAATTTTATTTATCCAGATTGCTCTAAACCTAAAATGATAGTGTTTTTCAATGAGATGTGCTAGTTATCGGTGATATATCGCTGTTTTTTCCTACAACTTGGAGTATAAAATCCTCCTTTTTAAAGATAATTTGCACCTTAGTAGCTTACATTACATTAAAGCTAATAAAATATAAGAGTAATAGGTTATTTATTTTGATATAACGGTATCTTGCAAGCGGTTTTTCACTCATAGTTTTCTTGTACCTGAAGCGTTATTGTATATATACAAGTAGTTTATTAAACATATTGCTATAAACCCATACAATGTATTGTTTTCAATGATATTAAGACCTAGTTATATCGGTGATATATACTGTTTTTCCTACAAATTGAAGTATAAAATACTCTGTTTTAGAGTAAGATGGCACCTATAAGTAGACTTACAATTCATAAGACTCTAAATAGATAGAAAGAGTAAGAGGTTATTTATTGTGATATACCGAGTATATTTGCAAGCGTTTTTCATTAGTTTTCCTTGTAAACTGAAACGTTAGGTATATATACAAGTATTTTTACTGTTATCTATTGCTATAAAACCCATAAAATGTATGTTTTTCAATGATATCTGAGGACTATTATTCCCGGTGATATATAGCTGTTTTTCCTACAAACTGGAACTAGAAACCGAAATCCTCCTTTTTTTATAAAAAATAAGTTGTGGGCTGACCTAGTAAGTAGCTTTACATTACATTAAGGGCTAATAAGATTGAGGAGTAATAGGTTATTTATTGTGATAATAAGTGGTATAGTTTGCAAAGCGTTTTTTTCATAGTTTCTTGTAAACTGTAGCGTTTATTGTATATATACAAGTAGTTTTTAACTAATCATTTCTACTACAAACCAATTAAAAGGTATTGTTTTCATGATGTTAGCTAGTTATTCATGAAGAGTTGTTTTTTTCTACAAATTGAAGTAAATATTTCTTTTATGTGTAGCTAAATGCTTTGGAATATTTTTGCTACAAACTTATTTTAAACACAAATTAATGCTAAAAATGATTTTTCATTGAATTTAGATATCAATTTTAATCTTAAAAACAATGTTTTTTCAAGTATTCAAGGTTTTTTATTTTGAAAGGCTAAAAAATGTCGATAAATTTGACATTATTCAGCACTTTTAACACACTATCCCTTACAATGTTATAGCGAAAAATATGCATTTTCATGAAATTTGAAGATATCAATTTTATCCGCAAAACAACAGTTTTTCAAGTATTTTAATGCATTTTTTGAAAGCCTAAAAATGTCAAATTTGACATTATTCAGCACACTTTTACACAACTATATTTTATAACATTAAGAGCTTAAAATATGTATTTTTCATGAAATTTATGTATCAATTTTATTCATCAAAATAACGTTTTTTCAAGTGTTTTAATGTATTTTTGAAGGGCTAAAAAATGTCGAAAATTGACATTATTCAGCCCTTTTTTTGATAGAGAAATTCAAAATGTGGTATTAATGTTGTTTTCGTTAGAAATTTCTATTTTAAACTACTCCAAGCTTATAATAGGAGTTTGATACTCTATATTGTGATACAATTGTATATTATACGTGTTTTTCATAGTTTCTTGTTAATTGTTGTGTTATATCATTAATAGAAGGAATTTACCTTATGATAATGCTTTATACCTCAAATGTGTTCTTTTCAATGATTTTAGCTAGTTATCGGTGATATATAGCTGTTTTCCTACAAATTGAAGTATACAATCCTTTTTTTAGAATAATTTGCACCTATAAGTAGCTTACATTACATTAAGCTAATAAATAGAAGAGTAATAGGTTATTTATTGTTATATAACGGTATATTGCCAGCGTTTTTCATAGTTTCTTGTAAACTGTAGCGTTATTGTATATATACAAGTAGTTTACTTATCATATTGCTATAAACCTATAAAATGTTGTGTTTGCAATGATATTAGCTAGTTATCGGTGATATATAGCTGTTTTCCTACAAATTAAAGTATAAAATCCTCTTTTAGAATAATTTGCACCTATAAGTAGCTTACATTACATAAAGCTATTAAATAGAGAGTAAGAGGTTATTTATTGTGATATAACTGTATATTGCAGCGTTTTTCATAGTTTCTTGTAAACTGTAGCGTTATTGTATATATACAAGTAGTTTACTTATCATATTGCTATAAACCCATAAAATGTAGTGTTTTAATGATATTAGCTAATTATTGGTGATATATAGCTGTTTTCCTACAAATTGAAGTATAAATCCTCTTTTTAGAATAATTTGCACCTATAAGTAGCTTACATTACAATAAGCTATTAAATATAAGAGTAAGAGGTTATTTATTGTGATATAACGGTATATTGCAAGCGGTTTTCATAGTTTCTTGTAAACTGTAACGTTATTGTATATATACAAGTAGTTTTACTTATCATATTGCTATAAACCCATAAAATGTTGTGGTTTCAATGATATTAGCTAGTTATCGGTGATATATAGCTGTTTTCCTACAAATTGAAGTATAAAATCCTCTCTTTAGAATAATTTGCACCTATATGTAGCTTACATTACAATAAGCTATTAAATAGAAGAGTAAGAGGTTATTTATTGTGATATAACTGTATATTGCAAGCGTTTTTCATTGTTTCTTGCAAACTGTAGCTGTATTGTATATATAAAAGTAATTTTATTTATCATATTGCTATAAACCCATAAAATGTAGTGTTTTCAATGATATTAGCTAGTTATCGGTGATATATAGCTGTTTTCCTACAAATTGGAGTATAAAATCCTCTTTTAAAATAATTTGCACCTATAAGTAGCTTACATTACATTAAGCTAATAAATAGAAGAGTAATAGGTTATTTATTTTGATATAACGGTATATTGCAAGCGTTTTTCATAGTTTCTTGTAAACTGAAGCGTTATTGTATATATACAAGTAGTTTTACTTATCATATTGCTATAAACCCATAAAATGTAGTGTTTTCAATGATATTAGCTAGTTATCGGTGATATATAGCTGTTTTCCTACAAATTGAAGTATAAAATCCTCTTTTTAGAATAATTTGCACCTATAAGTAGCTTACATTACATAAAGCTATTAAATAGAAGAGTAAGAGGTTATTAATTGTGATATAACGGTATATTGCAAGCGTTTTTCATAGTTTCTTGTAAACTGTAGCGTTATTGTATATATACAAGTAGTTTTACTTATCAAATTGCTATAAACCCATATAATGTAGTGTTTTCAATGATATTAGCTAGTTATCGGTGATATATAGCTGTTTTCCTACAAATTGAAGTATAAAATCCTCTTTTTAGAATAATTTGCACCTATAAGTAGCTTACATTACATTAAGCTATTAAATAAAAGAGTAAGAGGTTATTAATTGTGATATAACGGTATATTGCAAGCGTTTTTCATAGTTTCTTGTAAACTGTAGCGTTATGGTATATATACAAGTAGTTTTACTTATCAAATTGCTATAAACCCATATAAAGTAGTGTTTTCAATGATATTAGCTAGTTATCGGTGATATATAGCTGTTTTCCTACAAACTGAAGTATAAAATCCTCTTTTTAGATAAATTTCACCTATAAGTAGCTTACATTACATTAAGCTAATAAATAAAAGAGTAAGAGGTTATTTATTGTGATATAACGGTATATTGCAAGCGTTTTCATAGTTTCTTGTAAACTGTACGTTATCGTATATATACAAGTAGTTAACTATCTATGCTATTAAACCCATAAAAATGTAGTGTTTCAAGGATATTAGCTAGTTATCGGTGATTATATAGATGTTTCCTACAAACTGAAGTATAAAAACCCTTTTTAAAATAATTTGCACCATAAGTAGCTACATACATAAGCTAAAATTGAGGAGTAAAAGGTATGTATTGTGATATAAGGGTTTTCCTTTTTTCGCCTATATTGCAAGCGGTTTTCATATTTCTTGGTTAAACTTGCTAGGTTATTGTAATATATTACAAGTAGTTTTACTAAATAATATTACTAAAAACCATAAAAATGTAGTGTTTTTTCAAGATGTTAGCTAGTATCAGTGAAGAGTGTTTTTTCTTACAAATTATGTATATTTCTTTATATATGTAGCCGAAAATAGATTGGATATTTGCGACAACTATATTTTACAAAAATAATAGCTAAAAAATATGTATTTTTCATGAAATGTAGATATCAATTTTTATCTTTCAACAATGTTTTTTAAAGTATTTCAAATGTTTTTTTTGAAAGGCTAAAAAAATGTCGGAAATTTGACATTATTAGCACTTTACACAATATACTTACAATGTTATGAGCTAAAAATAGCATTTTCATGAAATTTAAGTTCAATTTTAATCCTCAAAAAACAACGTTTTTCAAGTATATTAATGCAATTTTTGAAAGCTTATAAAAAATGTCAAAATTGACATTCATTCAGCACTTTTACACAACATATTTATAATATTAAGAGCTTAAAATATGTATTTTTCATAAATTAGGTATCAATTTATTCATCAAAATAAACGTTTTTTCAAGTGTTTTAATGTATTTTTGAAGAGGCTAAAACATGTCGAAAAATTGACAATTATTCAGCCCTTTTTGATAGAGAAATTCAAAAATGTGTATTAATGTGTTTCGTTAGAAAGAAATTTCTATTTTAAAACTATCAGATTATAATAGGAGTTGATACTCATATTGTGATACATATTTGGGTTTAATATTATACGTGTTTCATAGTTTACTTGTTAATTGTTGTGTTATATCATAATAGAAGGAATTTTACTTATGATAATTCTTATACCCTAAAAATGTGTTCTTTTCAAGATTTGCGAGTTATCGGGGATATATAGTGTTTTCCACAAATTGAAGTATACCATCCTTTTTTTAGAATAAGTGACCGTATAAGTAGCTTACATTACATTAAGCTAATAAACTAGAAGAGTAATAGGTTATTTATGTTATTAACACGGTAATTGCCAGCGTTTCTAGTTATTGTAAACTGTAGAGCATTGTTATATACAAGTAGTTACTTATCATATTGCTAATAGAAACATATAAATGTGTTGGTTGCAATGATATTAGTAGTTATCGGTGATATATCGATGTTTCCTACAAATTAAAGTATAAAATCCTCTTTTAGAATAATTTGCACCTATAAGTAGCGTACATTACATAAAGCTATTAAATAGAAAGAGTAAGAGGTTATTTAGGTGATTATAACTGTATATTGCAAGCGTCGTTTTCATAGTTCTTGTAAACTGTAGCGTATTGTCTATATACAAAGTAGTTTTACTCTATCATATTGATATAAGCCCATAAATGTAGTGTTTTTAATGATATAGCTAGTGATCGGTGATATATAGCTGTTTTCCTACAAATTAAAGTATAAAATCATCTTTTTAGGAATAATTTGCACCTATAAAGGTAGCTTACCATTACAATAAGCTATTAAAATATAAGAGGTAACACGAGGTATTTATATGTGATATAACGTATATTGCAAGCGGTTTCATAGTTTCTTGAACTGTAACGTTAGTTATTATATACAAAGGAGTTACTTATCCTTATTGCTATAAACACATAAAATGTTTGTGTTGTCAATGGATATTAGCTAGTTATCGGTGATATATAGCTGTTTATCCTACAAATTGAAGTATAAAATCCTCTCTTTAGAAATAATTTGCACCTATAGTAGATTTACATTACAAAGCTATTAAATAGAACGAGTAAGAGGTTATTTATTGTGATATAACTGATATTGCAAGCTTTTCATTGTTCTTGCAAACTGTAGCGTATTGTATATAAAAAGTAATTTATTTATCATATGCATAAACCATAAAATGTAGTGTTTTCACAGATATTAGCTAGTTATCGGTTGATATATAGCTGTTTTCCTACAAATTGGAGTATAAAATCCCTTTTTAAAAATAATTTGCACCTAAGTAGCTACATTACATTAGCTAATAAATGACGAGTAATAGGTTATTTATGTGATATAACGGTATATTGCAACAGCGGTTTCATAGTTTATGTGTAAACTGAATGCGTTATTGTATATATACAAGTAGTTTCATTATCAGCATTGGCCTTTATAAACCAAAAATGTAGGGTTTTCAATGATATCTAGCTAGTATCGGTGATATATAGCCGTTTCATACAAATTGAAGTATAAAATCCTATTTAGAATTAATTTGGACCTATAAGTAGCTACATTACATCAAGCCTATTAAATATAAGAAGTAAGAGGTTATTAATGGATATAACGGTATATGCAAAACGTTTTTTCATAGTTTCTGTAAACTGTAGCGTATTTGTAATAGAACAAGTCAGTTTACTTATATATTGCTATGTAAACCCATATAATTAGGGTTTTCATGAGATAGCTTGTTGTCGGTGGAATATATAGCTGTGTCCTACAAATAATGTATAAAATCTTCTTCTTAGAATAATTGCACTATAATTAGCTTACATACATTAAGCTATTAAATAAAGAGTATAGAGGTATTAATTGTGATATAACGGTATATTGCAGCGTTTTTCATAGTTTTCTGTAAAACTGTAGCGTTATGCGGATATATACAAGTTAGTTGTAACTTATCATATGCTAAAAAACCCATAAAATGTAGTGTTTTCATGATATAGCTAGTTATCGGTGATATATAGCGTTTTCCTACAAATTGAAGTATAAACTACTCTTTTAGAGTAAGATGCACCTATAAGTAGCTTACATACATAAGATAATAAATAGAGAGTAAGATGTTATTATTGTGGATATAAACGGTTATTTGGCAAGCGTTTTTCTTGTCATAGTATCTGTAAATGTAAACGTTATGATATTACAAGTAGTTTTACTATCAATTGCTCATAAACCCATAAAATGTAGTGTTTCAATGATATTAGCTAGTTATCGGGGATATATACTGTTTTCTACAAAATGAAGATAAAATCCCTCTTTAAAATAATTTGACACCTATAAGTAGCTACATCACATTAGCTAATAAATGAGGTAGTCATAGGTATATTTTATTGTGAATAATGGTATTATTGCAAGCGTTTATCATAGTTCTTGTAAAACTGTAGCGTTATGTATTATATACAAGTAGTTTACTCTCATATTGATATCTAAAACCATAAAATGTAGGGTTTTCAATGATGTAGCTAGTATCAGTGAAGAGTTGTTTTTCTACAAATTGAAGTTATATTCTTTATATATGTAGCTAAAATAGCTTTGGATATTTGCTCACAACTATAATTTACAAACTTACTAGCTAAAAATATGTATTTTCATGAAATTTCGATATCAATTTTAAATCTTAAACAATGTTTTTTAAAGTATTCAATGTTTTTTGAAAAGGACTTAAAAATGTCGAAATTTGACATATTCAGCACTTTAAACAACTATACTTTACAATGTTATGAGCTAAAATATGCAGTTCATGGAAATTAAGTATCAAGTTTAATCCTCAAAACAAGCGTTTTTTTCAAGTATTTTAAATGCATTTTGAAGCCTAAAAATGTCCAAAATTTGACATTATTCAGCACTTTTACACAACTATATTTTTATAATATTAAGAGCTTAAAATATGTATTTTTCATGAAATTTATGCATCAATTTTATTCATCAAAATAACGTTTTTTCAAGTGTTTTAATGTATTTTTGAAGGGCTAAAAAATGTCGAAAATTGACATTATTCAGCCCTTTTTTTGATAGAGAAATTCAAAAATGTGGTATTAATGTTGTTTTCGTTAGAAATTTCTATTTTAAACTACTCCAAGCTTATAATAGAGTTTGATACTCTATATTGTGATACAATTGTATATTATAACGTGTTTTCATAGTTTCTTGTTAATTGTTGTGTTATATCATTAATAGAAGGAATTTACCTTATGATAATGCTTTATACCCTCAAAATGTGTTCTTTTCAATGATTTTAGCTAGTTATCGGTGATATATAGCTGTTTTCCTACAAATTGAAGTATACAATCCTTTTTTTAGAATAATTTGCACCTATAAGTAGCTTACATTACATTAGCTAATAAATAGAAGAGTAATAGGTTTTTATTGTTATATAACGGTATATTGCCAGCGTTTTTTCATAGTTTCTTGTAAACTGTAGCGTTATTGTATATATACAAGTAGTTTTACTTATCATATTGCTATAAACCTATAAAAAGTTGTGTTTGCAATGATATTAGCTAGTTATTTGGTGATATATAGCTGTTTTTCCTACAAATTAAAGTATAAAATCCTCTTTTTAGAATAATTTGCACCTATAAGTAGCTTACATTACATAAAGCTATTAAATAGAAGAGTAAGAGGTTATTTATTGTGATATAACTGTATATTGCAAGCGTTTTTCATAGTTTCTTGTAAACTGTAGCGTTATTGTATATATACAAGTAGTTTTACTTATCATATTGCTATAAACCCATAAAATGTAGTGTTTTTAATGATATTAGCTATTATTGGTGATATATAGCTGTTTTCCTACAAAATTTAAGTATAAAATCCTCTTTTTAGAATAATTTGCACCTATAAGTAGCTTACATTACAATAAGCTATTAAATATAAGAGTAAGAGGTTATTTATTGTGAATATAACTGTATATGGCACCCGCGTTATTATCTATAGTTTCTGTAAACTGTAGCGTTATTGTATATATACAAGTAGTTTTACTTATCAAATTGCTAATAAACCCATATACTGTAGTGTTTTCAATGATATTAGCTTGTTGTCGGTGATATATCAGCTGTTTTCCTACAAATTGGATGTAAAAACTCCTCTTTTTAGAATAATTTGCCACCTTAAGTAGCTTTACATTACATTAAGCTATTAAATAAAAGAGTAAGAGGTTATTAATTGTGATATAAACGGTATATTGCAAGCGTTTTTCATAGTTTCTTGTAAAACTGTAGCGTTATGGTATATATACAAGTAGTTTACTTATCATATTTCTATAAACCCATTAAAATGTAGTGATTTTCAATGATATCGCTAGTTATCGGTGATATATAGCTGTTTTCTACAAAATTGAAAGTAATAAAATACCTTTTTAGAGAGTAAAAAGATGACCTATAAGTAGCTTACATTACATGAAGCTTAATAATAGAAGAAGTAAGAGGTTATTTATGCTGTGCTAAACGGTATATTGCAAGGGTTTTCATAGTTTATTGTAAAATGTAAACGTTATGTATTATATACAAAGTAGTTTTAATTATCCTATTGCTATAAACCCATAAAATGTAGTGTTTCAATGATATAGCAGTTATCGGTGATATATAGCGTTTTCCTACAAACTGAAGTATAAAATCCTCTTTTAAAATAATTTGCACCTATAAGTAGCTTACATTACATTAAGCTAATAAATTGAGGAGTAATGTTTTTTTTTCTTTGTTATTTATTGTGATATAATTTTATATGCAATAGCGTTTCATAGAGTTTGTTGTAAACTGTAGCGTTTATGGGCTATATTATAATCAAGTCAGTGTTTATAATCATATTGCGATATAAAACCCTATAAAATGTAGTGTTTTCACATGATGTTAGCTAGTTATCAGTGAGTAGTTGCAGATTTTTTTCTACAAATTGACATAGTATTACCTCACTATATATGTAGCTAAATAGCACTTCGGAATATTGCGTACAACTAAACATTTAGAGAAATAATAGCTAAAAATATGTATTTCATTGAAATGTAGATATCAATTTTTAATCTTAAACAATGTTTTTTCAAGATTTCAATGTTTGTTTGAAAGGCTAAAAAATGTCGCAAATTTGACAGTATTCAGCACTTTTACACAACATACTTACAATGTTATGAGCTAAAAATATGCATTTCATGAAATTAAGTATCACATTTAATCTCAAAACAACGTTTTTTCAAGATTTTAATGCATTTTTGAAGCCTTAAAAAATGTAAAATTTCGACATTATTCAGCACTTTTACACAACTAGATTTTAGTAATATTAAGAGCTTGACAATATGATTTTTCATTAGAAATTTATGTATCACAATTTTTATCATCAAAATAACGTTTTTTCAAGTGTTTAATGTATTTTTGAAGGGCTAAAAGAATGTCGAAAATTGACATTATTCAGCCCTTTGATTTTTTGATAGGAGAAATTTCAAAATGTGGTATTAATGTTGGTTTTCGTTAGAAAATTCTATTTTAAACTACTCAAGCTTATAATAGAGTTTGGATAACTTATTTTGTGATACAATTGGTAATATTATACGGTGTTTTTTCATAGTTCTGTTAATGTTGTGTTATATATCCATTATAGAAGAGAGAATTTACCTACATATGATAATGCTTATACCCTGTCAAAATTTGTTCTTTTTCAATGATTTGAGCTAGTTATCGGTGATAGATAGCTGTTTTCCTACAAAGTGAAATACAATCCTTTTTTTAGAATAATTTGCACCTATAAGTAGCTACATTACATTAGCTATAAATAGAAGGAGTAATAGGTATTATTTGTTATATAACGGTATATTGCCAGCGTTTGTCATAGTTTCTTTGTAAACTGTAGCGTTATTGTAATATATACAAGTAGTTTTACTTATCATATTGCTATAAACTTAAAATGTTGTGTTTGCAATGATATTAGCTAGTTATCGGTGATATATAGCTGTTTTCCTACAAATTAAAGTATAAAATCCTTTTTTTTAGAATAATTTTCACCTATAAGTAGCTTACATTACATAAAGCTATTAAATAGAAGAGTAAGAGGTTATTATTGTGATATAACTGTATATTGCAGCGTTTTTTAAGTTTCTTGTAAACTGTAGCGTTATTGTATATATACAAGTAGTTTTTACTATCAATTTTCTATAAACCCAAAAATGTAGTGTTTTTAATGATATTAGCTAATTATTGGTGATATTATAGCTGTTTTCCCACAAATTGAAGTATAAAATCCTCTTTTTAGAATAATTGCACCTTATAAGTAGTTACATTACAATAAGCTATTAAATATAAGAGTAAGAGGTTATTTATTGTGATATAACGGTATATTGCAACGGTTTTTATAGTTTCTTGTAAACTGTAACGTTATTGTATATATACAAGTAGTTTTACTTATCATATTGCTATAAACCCATAAAATGTTGTGTTTTCAATGATATTAAACAGTTATCGGTGATATATAGCTGTTTTTCCCACAAATTGAGTATAAAATCCTCTTTTTTAGAATAATTTGCACCTATATGTAGCTTACATTACAATTTAAACTATTAAAAAGAAGAGTAAGAGGTTATTTATTGTGATATAACTGTATATTGCAAACGTTTTTCATTGTTTCTTGCAAACTGTAGCTGTATTGTATATATAAAAGTAATTTTATTATCATATATCTATAAACCCCTAAAAGTAGTGTTTTCAATGATATTAGTTAGTTATCGGTTTATATATAGCTTTTTCCTACAAATTTGGAGTATAAAATCCTCTTTTTAAAATAATTTGCACCTATAAGTAGCTTACATTACATTAAGCTAATAAAAAGAAGAGTAAAAGTTATTTATTTTTTGAATATAACGGTATATTGCAAGCGTTTTTCATAGTTTCTTGTAAACTGAAGCGTTATTGTATATATACAAGTAGTTTTACTTATCATATTGCTATAAACCCATAAAATGTAGTTTTTTCAATGATATTAGCTAGTTATGCGGGATATATAGCTGTTTTCCTACAAATTGAAGTATAAAACTACTCTTTTTAGAGTAAGATGCACCTATAAGTAGCTTACATTACATTAAGCTAATAAATAGAAGAGTAAGAGGTTATTTATTGTGATATAACGGTATATTGCAAGCGTTTTTCATAGTTTCTTGTAAACTGTAACGTTATTGTATATATGCAAGTAGTTTTACTTATCATATTGCTATAAACCCATAAAATGTAGTGTTTTCAATGATATTAGCTAGTTATCGGTGATATATAGCTGTTTCCTCCAAACTGAAGTATAAAATCCTCTTTTTAAAATAATTTGCACCTATAAGTAGCTTACATTACATTAAGCTAATAAATTGAGGAGTAATAGGTTATTTATTGTGATATAATGGTATATTGCAAGCGTTTTTCATAGTTTCTTGTAAACTGCAGCGTTATTGTATATATACAAGTAGTTTTACTAATCATATTGCTATAAAACCATAAAATGTAGTGTTTTCAATGATGTTAGCTAGTTATCAGTGAAGAGTTTTTTTTTTTTCTACAAATTTGAAGTATATTTCTTTATATATGTAGCTAAATAGCTTTGGATATTTGCTACAACTATATTTTACAAAATTAATAGCAAAAATAATGTTTTTTTCATGAAATTTAGATATCAATTTTAATCTTAAAACAAGTTTTTTCAAGTATTTCAATGTTTTTTTGAAAGGCTAAAAAATGTCGAAATTTGACATTATTCAGCACTTTTACACAACTATACTTTACAAGGGTTATGAGCTAAAAATATGCATTTTATGAAATTTAAGTATCAATTTTAATCCTAAAAAAACAACGTTTTTTCAAGTATTTTAATGCATTTTTGAAAGCCTTAAAAATGTCAAAATTTGACATTATTCAGCACTTTTACACAACTATATTTTATAATATTAAGAGCTTAAAATATGTATTTTTCATGAAATTTATGTATCAATTTTATTCATCAAAATAACGTTTTTCAAGTGTTTTAATGTATTTTTGAAGGGCTAAAAAATGTCGAAAATTGACATTATTCAGCCCTTTTTTTGATAGAGAATTCAAAATGTGGTATTAATGTTGTTTTTCGTTAGAAATTTCTATTTTAAACTACTCCAAGCTTATAATAGGAGTTTGATACTCTATATTGTGATACAATTGTATATATACGTGTTTTTCATAGTTTCTTGTTAATTGTTGTGTTATATCATTAATAGAAGGAATTTACCTTATGATAATGCTTTATACCCTCAAAATGTGTTCTTTTCAATGATTTTAGCTAGTTATCGGTGATATATAGCTGTTTTTCCTACAAATTGAAGTATACAATCCGTTTTTTTAGAATAATTTGCACCTATAAGTAGCTTACATTACATTAAGCTAATAAATAGAAGAGTAATAGGTTATTTATTGTTATATAACGGTATATTGCCAGCGTTTTTCATAGTTTCTTGTAAACTGTAGCGTTATTGTATATATACAAGTAGTTTTACTTATCATATTGCTATAAACCTATAAAATGTTGTGTTTGCAAAAGATATTAGCTAGTTATCGGTGATATATAGCTGTTTTCCTACAAATTAAAGTATAAAATCCTCTTTTAGAATAATTTGCACCTATAAGTAGCTTACATTACATAAAGCTATTAAATAGAAGAGTAAGGTATTTTTGTAGTAT
>JACEEZ010019364.1:43010-53460 GCA_016584305.1 Chionoecetes opilio
TTTTACTTATCATATTGCTATAAACCCATAAAATGTAGTGTTTTCAATGATATTAGCTAGTTATCGGTGATATATAGCTGTTTTCCTACAAATTGAAGTATAAAATACTCTTTTTAGAGTAAGATGCACCTATAAGTAGCTTACATTACATTAAGCTAATAAATAGAAGAGTAAGAGGTTATTTATTGTGATATAACGGTATATTGCAAGCGTTTTTCATAGTTTCTTGTAAACTGTAACGTTATTGTATATATACAAGTAGTTTTACTTATCATATTGCTATAAACCCATAAAATGTAGTGTTTTCAATGATATTAGCTAGTTATCGGTGATATATAGCTGTTTTCCTACAAACTGAAGTATAAAATCCTCTTTTTAAAATAATTTGCACCTATAAGTAGCTTACATTACATTAAGCTAATAAATTGAGGAGTAATAGGTTATTTATTGTGATATAATGGTATATTGCAAGCGTTTTTCATAGTTTCTTGTAAACTGTAGCGTTATTGTATATATACAAGTAGTTTTACTAATCATATTGCTATAAAACCATAAAATGTAGTGTTTTCAATGATGTTAGCTTGTTATCAGTGAAGAGCTGTTTTTTTCTACAAATTGAAGTATATTTCTTTATATATGTAGCAAAATAGCTTTGGATATTTGCTACAACTATATTTTACAAAATTAATAGCTAAAAATATGTATTTTTCATGAAATTTAGATATCAATTTTAATCTTAAAACAATGTTTTTTCAAGTATTTCAATGTTTTTTTGAAAGGCTAAAAAATGTCGAAATTTGACATTATTCAGCACTTTTACACAACTATACTTTACAATGTTATGAGCTAAAAATATGCATTTTCATGAAATTTAAGTATCAATTTTAATCCTCAAAACAACGTTTTTTCAAGTATTTTAATGCATTTTTGAAAGCCTTAAAAATGTCAAAATTTGACATTATTCAGCACTTTTACACAACTATATTTTATAATATTAAGAGCTTAAAATATGTATTTTTCATGAAATTTATGTATCAATTTTATTCATCAAAATAACGTTTTTTCAAGTGTTTTAATGTATTTTTGAAGGGCTAAAAAATGTCGAAAATTGACATTATTCAGCCCTTTTTTTGATAGAGAAATTCAAAATGTGGTATTAATGTTGTTTTCGTTAGAAATTTCTATTTTAAACTACTCCAAGCTTATAATAGGAGTTTGATACTCTATATTGTGATACAATTGTATATTATACGTGTTTTTCATAGTTTCTTGTTAATTGTTGTGTTATATCATTAATAGAAGGAATTTACCTTATGATAATGCTTTATACCCTCAAAATGTGTTCTTTTCAATGATTTTAGCTAGTTATCGGTGATATATAGCTGTTTTCCTACAAATTGAAGTATACAATCCTTTTTTTAGAATAATTTGCACCTATAAGTAGCTTACATTACATTAAGCTAATAAATAGAAGAGTAATAGGTTATTTATTGTTATATAACGGTATATTGCCAGCGTTTTTCATAGTTTCTTGTAAACTGTAGCGTTATTGTATATATACAAGTAGTTTTACATATCATATTGCTATAAACCTATAAAATGTTGTGTTTGCAATGATATTAGCTAGTTATCGGAGATATATAGCTGTTTTCCTACAAATTAAAGTATAAAATCCTCTTTTTAGAATAATTTGCACCTATAAGTAGCTTACATTACATAAAGCTATTAAATAGAAGAGTAAGAGGTTATTTATTGTGATATAACTGTATATTGCAAGCGTTTTTCATAGTTTCTTGTAAACTGTAGCGTTATTGTATATATACAAGTAGTTTTACTTATCATATTGCTATAAACCCATAAAATGTAGTGTTTTTAATGATATTAGCTAATTATTGGTGATATATAGCTGTTTTCCTACATATTGAAGTATAAAATCCTCTTTTTAGAATAATTTGCACCTATAAGTAGCTTACATTACAATAAGCTATTAAATATAAGAGTAAGAGGTTATTTATTGTGATATAACGGTATATTGCAAGCGGTTTTCATAGTTTCTTGTAAACTGTAACGTTATTGTATATATACAAGTAGTTTTACTTATCATATTGCTATAAACCCATAAAATGTAGTGTTTTCAATGATATTAGCTAGTTGTTGGTGATATATAGCTGTTTTCCTACAAATTGAAGTATAAAATCCTCTTTTTAGAGTAAGATGCACCTATAAGTAGCTTACATTACATTAAGCTAATAAATAGAAGAGTAAGAGGTTATTTATTGTGATATAACGGTATATTGCAAGCGTTTTTCATAGTTTCTTGTAAACTGTAACGTTATTGTATATATACAAGTAGTTTTACTTATCATATTGCTATAAACCCATAAAATGTTGTGTTTTCAATGATATTAGCTAGTTATCGGTGATATATAGCTGTTTTCCTACAAATTGAAGTATAAAATCCTCTTTTTAGAATAATTTGCACCTATAAGTAGCTTATATTACATTAAGCTATTAAATATAAGAGTAAGAGGTTATTAATTGTGATATAACGGTATATTGCAAACGTTTTTCATAGTTTCTTGTAAACTGTAGCGTTATTGTATATATACAAGTAGTTTTACTTATCATATTGCTATAAACCCATAAAATGAAAGTGTTTCCATGACTATTAGCTTAGTTATCGGTGATATATGCTGTTTTTACTACCAAAACTGAAGTTATAAAATCCTCTTTTTAAAATAATCTTTGGCACCTATAAGTAGCTTACAATACATTAAGCTAATAAATTGAGGAGTAATAGGTTATTTATTGTGATATAATTGGTATATTGCAAGCGTTTTCATAGTTTCTTGTAAACTGTAGCGTTATTTATATATAACAAGTAGTTTTACTAATCCAATTGCTTTAAAACCATTAAAATGTAGGTTTTCAATGATGTTAGCTAGTTATCAGTGTGAGTGTTTTTTTTACAAATTGAAGTATATTTCTTTTTATATGTAGCTAAATAGCTTTTTATATTTGCTACAACTATATTTTACAAAAAATAATAGCTAAAAATATGTATTTCGGAAATTTAAGATATCAATTTTAATCTTAAAACAATGTTTTTTCGTATTCAATGTTTTTGAAAGGCTAAAAAAAATGTCGAAATTTGACATTATCAGCACTTTTACACAACTAACTTTACAATGTCTGAGCTAAAAATATGCATTTTCATGAAATTTAAGTATCAATTTTAATCCTCAAAACTAACGTTTTTCAAGTATTTTTAATGCATTTTGCAAGCCTTAAAAAATGTCAAAATTTGACATTATTCAGCACCTTTTACACAAACTATATTTTATAATATTAAGAGCTTTAAAAATATGTATTTTTCATGAAATTTATGTATCAATTTTATTCATCAAAATAACGTTTTTCAAGTGGTTTTAATGTATTTTTGAAGGGCTAAAAAATGTCGAAAAAATTGAAATTATTCGGCCCTTTTTTTGATAGAGAAATCAAAAGTGGTATTAATGTGGTTCGTTAGAAATTTCATTTAAACTACTCCAAGCTATAATAGGAGTTTGATACTCTAGATTGTGATACATGTATATTATACGTGTTTTTCATAGTTTTTTTGTTAATTGTTTGTGTTATAATCATTAATAGAAGGAATTTACCTTATGATAATGCTTTATACCCTCAAAATGTGTTCTTTTCAATGATTTAGCTAGTATCGGTGATATATAGCTGTTTTCCTACAAATTGAAGTATACAATCCTTTTTTAGAATAATTTGCCACCTATTAAATAGCTTACATTACATTAAGCTAATAAATAGAAGAGTAATGTTATTATTGTTATAACGGTATATTGCCAGCGTTTTATAAGTTTTCTTTAAACTGTACGTTATTGTATATATACAAGTAGTTTTACTTATCATATTGCTATAAACCTATAAAAAGTTGTGTTTGCAAAGGGTATTAGCTAGTTATCGGTGATATATAGCTGTTTTCCTACAAATTAAAGTAAAAATCCTCTTTTAGAATAATTTGCACCTATAAGTAGCTTACATTACATAAGCTATTAAATAGAAGAGTAAGAGGTTATTTATTGTGATATAACTGTATATTGCAAACGTTTTTCATAGTTTCTTGTAAACTGTAGCTTATTGATAAAATACAAGTATTTTACTTATCATATTGCTATAAACCCATAAAATGTAGTGTTTTCAATGATATTAGGCTAGTTATCGGTGATATAATAGCTTGTTTTCTCCTACAAACTGAAGTATAAATCTCCTCTTTTTAAAATAATTTGCACCTATAAGTACTTACTTACATTAAGCTAATAAATTGAGGAGTATAGGTTATTTATTGTGATATAATGGTACATATTGCTAGCGTTTTTTCATAGTTTCTTGTAAACTGTAAGCGTTATTGTATAGATACAAGTAGTTTTTACTACTCATCATTGCTTAAAACCCTAAAATGTATGGTTTTCAATGATGTTAGCTAGTTATCAGTGAAGAGTTGTTTTTTTTCTACAATTGAAGTATATTCTTTATATTGTAGCTAATAGCTTTGATTTGTGCTACAGCAACTAAAGTTTTACAAAAATTAATAGCTAAAATATGTATTTTTTTCAATGAATTAGATATGCAATTTTTAATCTTAAAACATGTTTTTTTTCAGTATTTCATGTTTTTGTTTGAAAGGCTAAAAAATGTCGAATTTGACATTATTCAGCACTTGTTCACACAACTATACTTTCAATGTTATGAGCTAAAAATATGCCATTGTTTCATTCAAATTTAAGTATCAATTTTAATCCTCAAAACAACGTTTTTTTTCAAGTATTTTAATGCATTTTGGAACGCAGCTTAAATGTCAAATTTTGACATTATTCACATCCTTTTTACACAACTATATTTTATAATATTAAGAGCTTAAAATAGGTATTTTTTCATGAAATTTATTTATCAATTGTTTCATCAAATTAAACGTTTTTTCAAGTGTTTTAATGTATTTTTGAAGGGCTAAAAAATGTGAAAATTGACATTATTTCAGCCCTTTTTTTGATAGATAGACAATTCAAAATTTGGTATTAATGTTGTTTCGTTAGAATTTCTATTTTAAACTACTCCAAGCTTATAATAGGAGTTTGTACTCTATATTGTGATACAATTGTATATTATACGTGTTTTTTCATAGGTTCTTGTTTAATTGTTGTGTTATACCTTAATAGAAGGAATTTACCTATGATAATTCTTTATACCTCAAAATGTGTTGTTCTTTTCAAATGATTTAGCTAGTTATCGGTGAATATATAGCTGTTTTCCGACAAATTGAAGTATACAAATCCTTTTTTTAGAATAATTTGCACCTATAAGTAAGCTTCATACATTAAGCTAAAATAGAATAGTAATAGTTATTTATTGTTATATAACGGTATATTTTGCCAGCGTTTTTTCAATAGTTTCTTGTAAACTTAGCGTTAATTGTGTATATACAAGTAGTTTTTAACTTATCATTTGCTATAAAAACCGATAAAATGTTTGTCTTTGCAATGATATTAGCTAGTTATCGGTGATATATACTGTTCTCTACAAATTAAAGTATAAAATCCTCTTTTTAGAATAGTTTGCCTATAAGTACTTACCTTTACATAAGCTATTAAATAGAAGAGTAAGAGGTTATTTATTGTGATATAACTGTATATTGCAAGCGTTTTCATATTATCTTGTAACTGTAGCGTTATATGTATATATACATAGTTTTTTACTTATCCAATATTGCTATAACCTAATTTTAAATGTAGTGTTTTTAATGATAATTGCTCATTATGGTGATATATCGCTGTTTTCTCCTACAAATTTAAGATATAAAATCCTCTTTTTAGATATTTGCACCTATAAGTAGCTTACATTTACAACTAAGCTATTAAAAATATATGAGTAAGAGGTTATTTATTGTGATATAACGGTATATTGCAAGCGTTTTCATATTTCTTGTAAACTGTAACGTTATTGTATATATACAGTAGTTTTACTTATCATATGCTATAAACACATGAAAATGTTGTGTTTTCAATGATATAAGCTAGTTTATCGTGATATATAGCTGTTTTTTCCTACAAATTGCAGTATAAAATCCTCTCTTTGAATAATTTGCACCTAAGTATGTGCTTACCTTACAATAAGCTATTAACAGAAAGTAAGAGGTTATTTATTGTGATATCACTGTATATTGCAAGCGTTTTTTCATTGTTTCTTGCAAACTGTAGCTGTATTGTTATATTAAAGTATTTTTATTGTATCATATTGCTATAAACCCATAAAATGTATGTTTTCAATGAGATTGCTAGTTTTATCGTGATTATAGCTGTTCTTCCTACAAATTGGAGTATAAAATCCTCTTTTTAAATATTTGCCCTATAGTTTTTTTTTTAGCTTACATTAACATTAAGCTACTCAAAATAGAAAATAATATGTTAAGTTATTTTGATATAACGGTATATTGCAACGTATTTTCATAGTTTTCTTGTAA
Source organism: Chionoecetes opilio (assembly GCA_016584305.1). NCBI lineage: Eukaryota > Metazoa > Arthropoda > Malacostraca > Decapoda > Majidae > Chionoecetes > Chionoecetes opilio. The sequence goes on from JACEEZ010019364.1 coordinate 49,540, forward strand.
ACTGAAGCGTTATTGTATATATACCAAGTAGTTTTAATTATCATATTGCTATACAACCCATAAAATGTAAGTGTTTTCAATATATTAGCTAGTTATCGGTGATATATAGCTGTTTTTTCTACAAATTGAAGTATAAAATCCATCTTTGTTAGAATAATTTTGTCACCTATAAGTAGCTTACATTCTTAAGCTATTAAATATAGAGTAAGAGGTTATTACTTGTGATATAACGGTATATGCAAAACGTTTTTCATAAAGTTTCCTTGTAACTGTAGCGCTATTGTCTATATACAGTAGTGTTTACTTATCAAATTGCTATAAACCCATATAATGGTCGTCTTTTCAATGATATTAGCTTGTTGTCGGTGTATTAGCTGCTTTTTTCCTACAATTGATGTCTAAATCCTCCTTTTTAGATAATTTGCACCTATAAGTATCTTACATTACATTAAGCTATTAATAAAAGAGTAAGAGGTTATTCTTGTGATATACGGTTAAATTGCAATCGTTTTTCATAGTTTCTTGTAAACTGTAGCGTTTATGGTATTATACCAGTATTTTACTTATCATAATTGCTTATAAACCCCTAAATGTAGTGTTTTCAATGCTTTACTAGTTATTTGGTTAAAAAATATATAGCTTTTTCCCTAGAATTGGAAGTATAAATACTCTTTTTAGAGGTAAGATGCACTATATTAGCTTACATTACACTAAGCTAATAAATAGAAGTAAGAGGTTATTTTATTGTGATATAAACGGTATATTGCAAGCGTTTTTTCATAGTTCTTGTAAATCTGTAACGTATTGTATATATACAGTAGTTTTACTTAGCCATATTGCTACAACCCATAAAATGTAGTGTTTTTCAATGATATTAGCTAGTTATCGGGGATATATAGCTTGTTTTCCTACAAACCTGAAGTATAAAAATCCCTCTTTTTAAAATAATTTGCCCTACAAGTAGCTTTACAAATTACATTAAGCTAATAAATTGAGGAGTAATAGGGTTAATTTATTGTGATATAATGGGGTATATTTGCAGGCGTTTTTCATAGTTTCTTTGTAAACTGTAGCGTTATGTAATTATACAAGTAGTTTTACTAAAAAAATCATAATTGCTATAAAACCATAATATTTAGTGTTTTTTTCAATGATGTTAGCTAGTTATCAGTGAGAGTTTGTTTTTTTCGACAAATTGAGTATATTTTTTTATATATGTAGCTAAATAGCTTGGTATTTGCTTACAACTATATTTTACAAAATTAAATAGGCTACAAATAATGTATTTTTCATGAAATTTGATATCAACTTGTTAATCTTAAAACAATGTTTTTTCAAGTATTTCAATGTTTTTTTGAAAGTAAAAAATGTCGAATTTTGACAATTATTCAGCACTTTTACACAACTATACTTTTACAATGTTTATGAGCTAAAAATATGCATTTTCATAAAATTTAATGTCAATTTTAATCCTCAAAACAACGTTTTTTCAAGTATTTTAAATGCATTTTTGAAAGCCTTAAAAATGTCAAAATGTTGACATTATTCAGCACTTTTTACAAACCACTATAATTTTATAATATTAAGAGCTTAAAATATGTATTTTTTCATGAAATTTTTGTATCAATTTTTATTCATCACAATACGTTTTTTCAAAAGTGTTTTAATGTATTTTTGAAGGGCTAAAAATCCGTCTAAAATTGAAATTATTCAGCCCTTTTTTTGGATAGAGAAATCAAATGTGTATTAATGGTGTTTTTTCGTTAGAAATTTTCTATTTTAAACTACTCCAGCTTATAATAGGAGTTTGATACTCTATATTGTGGAACATTGTATATTATACCTGTTTTTCATAGTTTTCTTTTAATTTGTTGTTTTATATATTAATAGAAGGAATTTACTTATGATATGCTTTATACCCTCAAATGTTTTCTTTTTCATGATTTTTAGCTAGTTAATCGTGATATATATCTGTTTTTCCTACAAAATTGGAAGTATACAATCCTTTTTTAGAATATTTGCACCTATAAGTAGCTTTACTTACTTCGCTAATAAATAGAAGATTAATAGGTTATTTTATTGTTATATAACGGTATATTCCACGTTTTTATAGTTTCTTGTAAACTGTGCGTTATTGTAATATATACAAGTAGTTTTTACCTTATCAAGTGCTATAAACCTATAAAAATGTTGTGTTTGCAATGATATTAGCTAGTCTCGGTGATAAAAACTGTTTTCCTAAAAATTAAAGTAAAAAAATTCCTCTTTTTAGAATAATTTGCACCTATAAGTAGCTTACTTAAAATAAAGCTTTTAAATAGAAGAGTAAGGGGGTTTTTTATTGTGAATAACTTTATTGCAAGCGTTTTTCATGTTCTTGTAAACTGTGGTTATTGATATTACAAGTAGTTTTACTTATCTATTCTAAAAACCCATAAAGTAGTTTTTTTAATGATATTAGCTAATTTTTGGGTGATAATAGCTTTTTTTCCTAAAAATTGAAGTAAAAAAATCTCTTTTTAGAAAATTTACCTAAAAGTTTACTTACAAAAGCTAAAAAATAAAAGAGTAAAGGTTATTTATTGTATAAAACGGTTTTTTTCAAGCGGTTTTCACATTTTTCTTGTAACGAACGTTATTGTATTTTACAAGTATTTTTACCTATCATATTGCTATAAACCATAAAAGTAGTTTTTTAATGATATTAGCAGTTATCGGTGATATATAGCTTTTTTCCTAAAAATTGAAGTATAAAATCCTTTTTTTAGAAAAATTTTGCCCAAAAGTAGTAATTACATTAAGCTTTTAAATAAAAGAGTAAAGGGTTAAAAATTGGATATAACGTATATTGCAAACGTTTTTATAGTTTCTTGTAAACTGAAAATTTTTGTTAAAACAAGTATTTTACTTTAAAATTTGTTTAAAAACCCATATAATGTGGGTTTTTTTAAATGATTTTATTTTGTTGTCGGTGATATATAGTGTTTTCCTACAAATTGAGATAAAATCCTTTTTTAGAATAATTTGCACCAAAGTAGTTTAAATTTACAAAAGCTTTTAAAAAAAGAGAAGAGGTTATTAATTTGATAAAACGGATATGCAAGCGTTTTTAAGTTTTTTTGTAAACTGTAGCGTTAGGGTATATATACAAGTTTTTATTACATATTGCTATCCCCCCATAAAATGTAGTGTTTTCAATGAATAGCTTTTTCGGTAAATTAATAGCTTTTTCCTACAAGAAGAAAAATACTTTTTTGAGTAAGATGCCCCTATAAGTAGCTACATTACTTTAGCAATAAATAGAAGATAAGGGGTTATTTTTTGCGATATAACGTATATTGCAGGTTTTTTTCATAGTTTCTTGAAAACTGTAACGTTTATTGTTTTTACAAGTAGTTTTACTTATCATATGCTAAAAACCCAAAAAAGTAGTTTTTTCAATGATATTAGCAGTTATTGGGTGATATAAGTTTTTTTTTCCTAAAAAACTAAAGTATAAAATTCTTTTTAAAAAAATTTTGCACCTTAAGTAGTTTAATTTACTTTAAGTAATAAATTGGGAGTAATGGTTATTATTGTATAAAGGGATATTGCAAGCTTTTTTCAAGTTTTTTGAAACGTAGCGTTTTTGTAATATACAAGTATTTTACTAATCATTTTTGCTATAAAAACCAAAAAGTAGTGTTTCAATGGTTAGCTGTTATAGTGAAGAGTTTTTTTTTTTCTAAAATTTGAAGTAATTTTTTTAATGTACAAATAGTTTGGGGAATTTGCTACAACTATATTTTAAAAAATTAATAGCTAAAAATAGGGTTTTTTCATAAAAATTTAGTATCAATTTTTAATCAAAAAAACAATTTTTTTTCAATATTTAAATTTTTTTAAAAGGCAAAAAAACAAATTGTTTAAAAAAAAACCCCC
>JACEEZ010019365.1:0-22814 GCA_016584305.1 Chionoecetes opilio
TTTAAAAATTTTTTTAAATTTTTTTTTTTTTTTTTTTTTTTTTTTTTTTTTTTTTTTATTTGGGGGTTTTTCCTTTTTCCCTAATAAATCCCCAAATTTTTTTTTTTTTTTTTTTTTTTTTTTTTTTTTTAAGGGTCAAATTTTCTTAGCAAATTACACCTAAATTTTTTTTTTTTTTTTTTTTTTTTGGGGAAAAAAATTTTCCCTAGCTAATTTTTACACCTTTTTTTTTTTTTTTTTTTTTTTTTTTTTTTTTTTTTGGGGGGTCAAAATTTTCCTAGTTAAATTTACCCTAGTTTTTTTTTTTTTTTTTTAGGGTCGAAATTTCCTCCCTAATATTTAATAACAGATTTTTTTATTTATTTTATTATTTTTTTTTTTTTTTTTTTACCCCCCCCCCCTATATAATCCCCCCATTTTTGGGCACCTTGCATTACTGGGACCCCCCTTGGGCCCATTAGTCCCAAGAGAAGGTTTTACTGTATAAAATTTCTCAGCCTTCATCAAATACCCCCTTAAAAAACATGTTGCTTTCTCTTCCTCCGTTCTTTTTTCTTTTTGTGCCTTATTTCCCTCTTTCCTTTCCTTTCTTTTCCTTTGAGGGCTTTTTTTGCTCCCCCCCCTTCTCATCCTTACCTGGGCCAAAAAGCTCCGCCAACCCGGGTTTGCATCTGCCATTTAAATCTTTTTGAGGGGTCATCTTTTCCCTTCTGCAAAATCCCAATCTTCTACTTTTTCCCACTTCATCTTCAGTCTTGTCTCTTCCCCCCCCTCATCATTAAAATTTCATCCACCGTCCTTTATTCACCCTATTAGTCCAGTTTTCACCTCCCTTTCGGAGGAGGGGGAGGGAGGGGGGCCTTCCATTGTGGTTAGTGGGCAGGAGCGGGTGTGGGCCCCCGCAGGACAAGTGTCGGGCAGCGCGGGGCTCTCTTGTCTGACTGTCATGGGAATTATCCACAAAAAACCCTCTAATTTTGGAAAGGGTTTTAATTTGAATGGGGGAAATTTTTGGCGCCTCCCGGAAATTCGGGATCAACCCAAAATTCCCCCCTAGTATTATTAAAAAGATTGGGTATATTAAGATTATTAATAAAAATTTGGGGGTTTCCTTATACCAAAATTAAATCAAAGGATTAACTAGTTAAGAATTGTGAGTGCCCACGAGGGGAGAAAAATATTATTGGAACAATACGGGGCGGTCAGGCCAACTAAAATTTTTTTTTCAGTGGAGTATTTAGTAACGCGTCCCCCTACGACATAAAGTGATTGAGGGTTTGATTATACACAAAGGTGTAGTAAACCATAATAATTGGTAAATTTTTTAACCCGATCAATCGTTAAGAAAGGGGACTAATGAAAACACCTTTATAATATCCTCCTTTAAAAAGATTCCTGGGCCCCCCACCATCGCAGCCATTTTAGGTAGATTTTAAACCATCCCAAAAAGCCACGAGTTCCACTCCACCTTTGAAACCTGCCACATGACATACAATTTTCCCCCAAAAGATAGAGATAAGCCAACGCATATTACAACCCCCTCCCACTGCTGATATCCCTTATTAGCTAAATGGGTATATGCATTTTTGGGTAGAATTTTTAAATCGTCTGGTAGTTCACGTCAATAAACTTATAATTCAAACAGTTTTTTTGTCAACCATAAATTGGGGGTCGAAAATTCCAACAGTCACCACTGTTGCAGGTGCAGAGGCACAGCCAAAACCGGCTCGCTGGGGCTCCCCGAGGGTTTCCCCCAACCGGCCTCGCGTGTGGTGGCCAGATGTTGCTGGGGTGGAGGGGGGGGGCCGGGCACAGCATGATCCCCGGGGAAAGGGTTATCTGCCTGGGGGTTGGGGGGTACGGGGGGTGGGGCAAAATCACCTGGGCGGGCGCTCAGGGAAAAGGCACCATTTCTAAAGTCCCAGCAGGGGTGCAAACATTCAAATCGGTAACTTGAAAACATTCCTTGCACACAGTGTGCAAGAATTATGAATTTTTTGAGGGGGAAAAAAATTTGCTAAAAGATCACCTCACCAAACCCCCTGACACCGGGGTTTAAAATTATAAATGTTTAGAGTGTGGAAAAAGATTTGCAAAAAGATTCCCCTCCCCAAACCCCACCCTGACACACTGGGTTAAAAACAAAAATTGCCTAGATGTGGGAAAATTTTAAAACCCGTTCTAAACTCACCACAAAACCCCTGACACACAGTTGTTTAAAAATTATAATGTTTAATGTGGAAAAGTTTTCTACAAAGAGTGACCTCACCAAACCACCCTACACCAGTGGGTTAAAAATTTAAAATGTTTAGGTGTGGGAAAGATTTGCTACAAAGAGTGACCTACCAAAACCCTGACACAAGGGGGGTTTTAAAAGAATTATAAATGTTTTGAGTGGGGGAAAAGTTTAAAAAAGGTGACCTCCCAAACCCCCCGACCCAGTGGTGTTAAGAATTTAAATTGTTTAGAGTGTAGAAAAATTTCTAAAAGGTCCCCCCCACCCCCTGCACCTGGTGTCAAAAATTATAAATGTTTAGAGTGTGGGAAAGATTTACTAAAAGTGCCTTTACCAACACCCCTGACCACAGGGGTGTTAAATTATGAATGTTTAAGTGGGGGAAAAGTTTTGCTAAAAAGTGCCTCACCAACACACCCTGCCACAGTGTTGTTTAAAATTTAAATGTTTAGAGTGTGGAAAAAATTTTTGCTCAAAGAGTGACTCACCAAACACACCCTGACACACAGTGGTTTTAAAGAATTAGATGTTTAGAGGTGGGAAAAGATTTGCTAGAAGGGTAACTCCCAAAACACCCCGACACCAGGGGGTGTTAAAATTTATTTTTTAAGTGGGGAAAAAGATTTACTAAAAAAGGTGTACTCCCCAAACAACCCTACAAGTGGTGTTAGAATCTAATGTTTAGAGTGTGGAAAAGGTTTTAAAACCCTTCTAAACTCACCCCCCACACCCTGGACACGGGTGTTAAAATCAATCCCTAGAGTGGGGGAAAAGGTTTTTTCCCCGTTCATCTAAACCCACCTTTTAGACCCCCTGGCCTTGGGGGAGTTAAATTTGATATTTGTAGAAAAGTTTTTTCAAGAAAAAGCCTGTATTCCCACCACTAAGACCCCTTTTTGAGGTGGGTGTTGTTGGACAGTGAGGTTGTCCCCTTCCTGGGGGAGTGTGTCCTTTTGGGGCAAGGGGTGTGGGGGAAAGTGGGGGGGCGTGTTTACTTGTTGGGGCAGCCGTCCCTTGTTTCTTGGGATTTATGGCCCCCCTTGTTGGTTGGCAGTGGGGGTGGACTTTAAATAATGTATCCGGGTTTTTAAGGTTTCTCTGTTTGCCAAAAAAAACATCTTTCCACGCATAGTTACCTCCATTTCGCAGGTCACATATATTATTCGCTAAACCTTTCTCTGTCTCTTCTCATTGAAGCCGCAGGAAAAGTGATAACAAATCATTAAAAGCGTCCAAAATTTTCTACAAAAACAAAAACAGTCAACAAAGTTGAAAAACGGACTTAAAAATTTAAACCCGGTCTATTTTTCAGGTTTTTCCTAGAATGATCAAAGTACCCTGGGAAAAATGAAAAATGGTATGCTAGTGTGACATTCCCCCAAACATGAAGCATTAAAACATAAGCAGAAAATTTTCCTAAAAAAGGGGAGCTATGTCATTATGGAAAGGGGGAAAAATAACTCAAACACTGGAAAGTTATAATAAAGCACATAATGAATTAAAACAGTTGGGTTGTTACCCTGAAAAAAGTAATCATTGAGGCAAATACGGAGCTCCCATACTTACTACGTTTTTTGGGGGTTTTTACTGACTTTCTGTACAAAAATTAGTCCAGCATTACCTTGTCATACTGAACACTGCCGCACACTTGTCCAAAAAAAAATACCTACACTTATAGCCCAATTACTCAAAGTGCCTATATTGTTCACTTAATGTCTATCACTTATAGCCCAAAATTACCACATGCCTATATTTTATCAGCTTAATGGTCTATACAGCTTATAGCCCAAAATTCTCAAAAGTGCCTATATTGTATCGCTAAAGGCTATCAGCTTATACCCATATTACCAACTGCTATATTTTATCAGCTTAAAAGGTCTATACGCTAATACCCAAAATTCCAACGTGCCTATTTGTACACTTAAAAGGTCCACAGCTTTAGCCCATTTCTCAAATGCCCTTTTGTATCAGCTTTAAAGGTCTATCGCTTTACCCCCTATTACTCAACATGCCCATTTGTTTTGCTTAAATGGTCTTACGCTAATGCCCAAAATTACCAAGTCCCATATTGTATCACTTTAAATGGTCATACGTATGTCATGGTTTTTTACTATTACATACCACTGAGAACTGGCTGGCTGCTGGCTGACTGGGCTACTACACTCTAAATGCTTTTGGAAAATGTTTTAGGGTGAAATATAATAAAACCTGCATAGTTTAATTCCCAGGTTTGTACGTACCCTGAATGTTTTTTGCTACTATGCTGATGTTTGTAGGAGGGATGTCTGTGTTGGTTTGAGCGCGGGGAAGGTAGTGGTGTTGGGGTACGCGGAACGACCTTTTGGCACCGCGGGAAACATGGCGGGGTGGGACAAAAGACAGTGTGGGGGCCCAAGCAGCGCGTGGGATGACTCTCGGCTAGCAAAAGGGAGGGTGGGACTTGGTGGCGTGCGAGGGGGCGGTGGGGGTGTGGAGGCGTGTGGGTGGGGGGGTTTTGGGGTCGATTACTGTGTGTATTGTACTGTGTATATGTCTAGGGAAAACTTTGTGCCTGTAGGATAAAGCAGCCCTTGCGACATCTTCAAAAGATGGGATGGGGACTCGTACTTGTCTGACTGTCTTTTTATGAGTGGGGTTTGATCTTAAAAACCCGACCCTTTGTTTGTGTCCCTTCGCCCCCCCTTTTTTTGACCTCGTGTACCCCTTACCCCCCTATCTTGAAAACCCGACTGCTGTAGAATCGCCTCAGAAATGATTGCTGCAGCGCTATTGTTAAAATAAAACCTTTTCCTGCATACCCATCCCGTAACCCCGGGGGTGGGGTGGTAAAGGCCGGCCCTACTTATAAGTTTAGGATTCGTCTTAGACCGTCGGTCTTTTAAAAATTGGGGGGCCGGGGTCCTAAATCATTTTGGGGCATCCTAAATCGCTAAGATCGTCCTAATTTCGGGTTTGGCTGGGACGGGTGTGAGGTGCCTAGCGGCAGGGCGGGGGTAAGCTCGCCCTAAGGGGACGAAAACATGGAGTCTCCCCCACCCCTGGAAACTTTTCGGATGGGTATGTCGGGACGAACTTTTTGATACATAACAATCAAGCGTACCGTTTTGGGGCGAAAAGGGGATTATATATTGACAGACTAGGGGAGATGAAATTAAAAAGAAACCAAAAAAATAGGGCCTATGCATACAGTCACGATGTTTTTATTCACTCTTTGAGGTATCATTTCCTCCTCCCTTGTACTGTATCGGTTTACGATTGAAGTGCACCCCACCAAAACTTTTGATAAAAATGGTATCATGTTGAGAATAAAAGCGATTTAGATGGGCTCACTTAAAAAAATTTTAAAAAAATTGAAAAAGTCGGATTTATTAAGCCAGGAAAACAATATCCATAAAAACCCCTATTTCTCTTCCCCTGCCGTATCTTGAAAATTTTCTTATTTGTTCTTGATATCACTTTAATACCCCCAAAACCCCCCTCTAACCAAATTTAACGTTTTTTTTGAAAAAACTAGTTCGGGGTAAAAGTATCCATATTTTCTTTGCCCCCTGGAAAAAATTGGGTTTTAAAAACCCCAAAATAAGAATCACACTATAAAACATTTAGAATTGTCACCCAGATGACCTAACCAACGGAAATATTCCGCAATTGGGGGTGTTTGGCGGGGGGCCCAAACCCCCGGACAACCCGGCACCATAAAATTTGTTTTTTTTAACCTAAAAAACTAAACAAAACCCTTTCCCAAAAATCCCCCTAAGCTTAACATAACTAAACCAAACCTTTAACAAAAACCTAAATCTAAAAACTAACTCGCAATTTGGAATAATGGCGATGACTTGGGGGTCTTTTTCAGACACCGACTATTTTTTTTTGGTCTTAAATGGTGCTTTTCAATGGAGATATTTTTTATTTGCGCACCCAAAAGTTAAAAAAAAAAAAAAATCATCACCGAATTTTATGACCGTTTCCTTAAAACCTTTTCCCCATCAAAAAGCACAAAACTTGCCGGGAAAAATTAGTCGGGGTCTTATAGGTTTTTAATAAACCTAACCAAACCTTTGGGTTTTTAATAAAACCCCAAACTAACCTGGAAAATTTTAAAAAAAAGGTCCCCCCCGCTAAGCTGCAAAATGTTGGCTCTACGTTTTATACCTACTGTTTTTAAGACATCTGTTTATTTTTTAAAGAGTGCCGTCCTTTTTTGTCTACATGGCCTTTAAAATTTCGCAAATCCAAAATGTTTTTTTTTTATTTTGGTTGCGGGTCCCGGAAGATCCCATAAAAAGATGCTCGTACCAAAACGCCGTGTGCGAACGCCATTTTTTTTGCCCCACTACGGGCATTTTTTTGGTAGCAAAATCCCAAAAGATCCGGAAAAAAGTGTCTGTGTGACAGGGCCTTTTGGGTTTAGGTTGGGGGTCAGGTTGGTTGGGTTGTTACGTTATTGGGTTAGGTTAGTGCCCCAGCACGGGCTCGAAGGGGGGTCAGTTGGGTTCTGAAAGGTTTGTCTCTTTAAAATAGGCTCAATCTCCTATCTTCTTCTTAGGGCCAAACAAGCTTGGGGACGGGTGGAAACCTGGGTTTTTGGGGGGGGGACACACACAAAAGGGGAAATATGGCCCCCCCCCAAAAAAAGTCCTTAACTGGGGAAATTTTCCGTTCATGGATTTTATCGGGGAAATATTTCCTTAAATTGTGTGCTCCCCCAAAAAAGGCACACTCAAAAGGGAAATATGACCCCCCACAAAAAAATCCCAAACGGGGGAAAATTTCCCCTGTCATGATTTAAGGGGGTAATTTTCCCCCGAAAAAGTTCGAACTGGAATACCCCTATTTATGGTTTTTTTTTGGGGGGGCCTTTTTTCCTTTTGTTGTGCTCCCCCACCCAAAAACCCCGGGTTTCCCACCATGCCCCCAAAGCTTTTGCTATAAGAAAGTAGAGGGTGGACCTTTGTTCTTAAGATTTACCCCTAACCTTACCACAAAGTTTCTAATAACATTATGGTTCTTAAAAACCTATAACTCTGAAAATTTTTCCCGGCCAATTTTAGGTTTTTTTTCTGATGAGAAGTTTTTTTTAATGGAATGGACCATAATATTCGGTGAAAATTTTTGTTTTGTTTTTAAAACTGGGTTTGCGCAAAAAAAACTATCTCCGTAAAAAGGGGCGAGAGTTTCGGGGTCGTTTACAGAGACACCGACTTTTTTTTTTTTTGGCCTCAATAGGTGCTTGCCAATGGAATAGTTTTATTTTGGGGGGAAAAAAAAAAAAAAAAAAAAATAAAAAAAAATTAAACTTACCCAAACCCTTATGGGTTTAATAAAACCCTAACCAAACTAAGGGTTTTAAAAAAACCAAACCAAACCCATAGGTTTTTTAATAAAAACCTACCAAACCCTTTAAACCAAAAAGTATACATTTTTTTAATCTTTTTTTTGGGTTTTTGCGCAAAATAAAACTTCTTAAAAAAGGAACGGTAAAACTTTGGAAAAAGCCCTTTCCCCCCTATTTTTTTTTTTCTTCCCCCTATCCCCCACAGCCTGGGGAACTGGCGGGTACGGGGTTTTTTGGGGGGGGGAAGAAAATTTAAGTGATTTTGCTCCCAAAAAAATCTCAAAGTCACTATATGTAAAATCTAACCAAAACTAAAAAAAAAAAAAAAAACCCCCCTTTAACCAAAAAACCCTTAACCCCCACGTAACCAAACCTAACAAACCCTTACCACAAGTTCCCTAACCGAACCAAATTTAAACCCTTTAAACCACAAATATCCCTACCTAACCTTAACCACAAAGTATACCTAACCTAACCTTAACCACAAAGTATACCAAAACCTTAACCAAAAAGTAACCTAACCAAACCTAACCTTAAAAAAAAAAGTATACCTCCAAACCTAACCAACCCAAAGTATACCTAACCAAACCCAAACCTAACCTAACTGGACTTAAATTTTTTTGAGGCACCTCATTTCATAGCGGCCGGGGGTTTAAACCCAAGGCTGAGCGCACGCGGGAACCTTTTACAGATGTAAAGTACAATAAGCATACAATACAGTGGGGTATTCATTTATCAAGCGGAAGGAGGAGCTCCAAAAGTTTTTTCCCAAGCCCTATTGTAGGCCAAAAAAAAATAGTCGGTGTCTCTAAAACGACCGCGAAACTCTCGTCCTTAACCCTTCTCCTTTAAAAAAAAACCTTTGTAGGCCGGGAAAAAATATGGGTTTCTTTGAAAACGACCGCAAAAAGCCCTCTTCCTTTAAACCCATCCTTGCGTATCTCTTCGCGATCATCTCCAGGAAAATTCCCCTCCGGACATGGGACATTTTTCCTTCTTGAAAGAGCTGGCCAAGGTGAAAGTCTTGTCCTGAAAAATTTTTTTTTCTCGTCGATAGGCAAAGACATGTCAATGTTTGTGTCTTTTGAAGGGAACTTTTGCATATCGGGTACAATTTTCTTATAATGAATTCATTCGTTGAAATCTTCAGAAATTATAAAAAATTTAATCTTGTGTTTTTTATTTTTTAAAAACCTTTCTGTATCTTATAGTGATATTTCATAAAACCCAAAATTGGACCTTGCTAATGTGCCCACGCTTCGTCCTAAGCCCCCGTCCTGGGACCGTCTTAGATTTTTCCTCAAACCTTAGGACGCAGGGTTGGGACAAAATCCTGGGACAATCCAAATCTTTATAATAGGGGCCCAAAAGGGAGGGGTCTTACATTGTAATTAAAATTTTTGTAATGATTAGGGGTAATTTCCTGGGTTTTTTTTTTTGCCATTTTTGTTGAAAATCATCCCCGTAGATAACAAAAGTCGCCACCTCACAAATGTCCCGGGGCCCTTTTATTACAAATTATCATTACTCTGCTGGTCGTCCCACTGAATAATAAATAGTTTTATATGACTGTATATCTACACTGTTTTCTGTTGTTTTTTCTTTGTACTGCTATTGTCAATACAAAGGGGAATTAAGAGGGGTAGAAAAAAAGGAAATGAAAAAGGGAAAAAAGGAGAGGGGAAAGGGGGAGACAGAAAAAATAGAGGAAAGGGGGGAAGAGAAAAGAAGGGAAGGGAGAAGAGAGAAATAAAAAGGGAAGGGAGAGAGAGAAGAATAAAGAAAAGGAGAGAAAATAAGAAGAGGAAGGGGAGGAGATATAAAAGAGAAGGAAGGAGAGAGAAAAGAGAGGGGAAGGGAGAGAGGAGAGGAGTAAAAAAGAGAAAGGGAGGAGAGAGAAAAAAAGGAGAGAAGAAGAGAGAGAGAAGAGAAAAGGAGGAAGGGGAGAAGAATAAAGAGGGGAAGGGGAGAGGCAGGGGCTGGCAGTGCTTTTAATCAGTTTTTTTGGACCCAAACAGGACGGCGGCAAAACAGTCCGTATTTTAGCTTTTTGACCCATTTTTCAGTTAAGGGCAAAGGACATGCACAAGGTACTGTAACATTGGGGGCCCGCACGGTATACGGCCCCCCCTAAAAACTTTTAAAAAACCCAAAAATAGGAAAAATAAAAACTTTTTTTTCCCTGCGTATAGATCTGGTAATTTTTGATATTTTTTTCCGAACGTCGTGATTTGCGTTTTGCCCCTTTCCCCGTGTTGTGGGCTACGGACAGTGCACAAAAACGTAGCACTTGGGCGCCGGGTTTTAAGCAACCTAAAAAAACCCCTTAAATACTCTAAAATAAGGAAAAAAATTTTTCCAAAAATGGAGTATGAATCTGGTAATATTTTGATATTTTTTGCCGAAAAGTCGTGTATTTTAGCATTTTGCCCCCTTTTTCCCGGGGATTTGTGGGCAAAGGAAAATGCTTGAGTCTGTTTAGACCCCCCCGGGGCCTGGATCTTTGTTATAAAATCTCCGTTCCGGCTGCTTGGTATCATCACATCTGTGGTCGTTACTCACTGCCATTCCTTTTTGTAAAACAAAAATTATTTCCTCACAGTTTTTCCTTCAGTCTTTTTTCTTGATCGGGAAAACCTCTCCTATTGGGCCCCCCGTTTTCAACTCCTATTTTTTTTTTTTTTTTTTTTTTAGGGGGGGGGGGGGGGGGGTCGACATTTCCTAGCTTAAAACACCTTTTTTTTTTTTTTTTTTTTTTTTTTTTTTTTTTTTTTTTTTTTTTTTTTTTTTTTTTTTTTGGGTCCATTTCCTACTAATATTATACACCTAGATTTTTTTTTTTTAGGGGGCGAAATTTCCTATTTAAATTACTATACACCTAGAATTAAAAAAATAAAAATTTGGGTTTCAAATTTTTCCCTACAAATATACTAACACCTAGATTTTTTTTTTTTTTTGGGGGCGAAATTTTTTTTCAAATCAGAAATTAAAAACTAATTTTTTTTTTTTTTATTTTTTTATTATTATTAATTTTTTTTTTTCCTTTCACCCCATTATAACCCCCCCAATTATCGGCCCTTGCATTACTGGGCCACCCCCTGGGCCCATTTATCACATAAAGGGTTTTTCTGATAAAATTTTCTCAGCCTTCTCAAAACTCCTTAAAAAACATGTTGTTTTCTCTTCCTCAATTTTCTTTGTTTTTTTTTTCTCCCTTACTTCCTCTTTCATTTCCCTTTTGCTTTTCCCTTGACGGCTTTTTTTGCATCCCCCCTCCCTGTCATCATCCGTTGACCTCGCTAAGCTCTCGCCGGATCTCCGGGGTTTGCAGTCCCCATTTCCAATCATAGTTTAGGGGTCTACTTTCCTTCTGCAAAAAGGTCCCAATCTATCTTCTTCCCTTCATCGTCAATCTTGTCTTTTCCCTCCTCATCTTCAATTTCATCAACACTCCTTTATTCCCCTTTACCCATTTTTCACCCCCCCTTTCGGGGAGGAGGGGGGAGAGGACCTTGCCAAGGTGGTTGAGGGGCGGAAAGCGGGGTTTGGGGGCCCCGCAGGCAGGACAAGTTCAGGGCGCGCGGGGCTCTCTGGGGGCTGCTGTCACCATTTTGCGGTGCTGAGGTCACAGTCCAAACCCGGCCGCTGCGGCATCCCCGAGGGCTCCCGAGGACCGGGCCCTTCGCGTGTGTTGGCCGGGTGTTGCTGCGGTGGGGGCTGTGGGCCGGGCAGCAGCATGAGGGGCCCGGAACAGCGGATCTTTTCTGCCTCGGGGGGGTGAGGCACGGGGTGATGGCAAGATCCCCTGGGGCAGCAGCTCAGCCCCAAGGCCACAGTGAGCTAATGTCAGCATGTACAAAAAATTCAAATACAAGAGTCTGCTTAGGGGCCTTCCTGAAACCCCAGTGGTGTTAAGAATTAAATGTTTAGAGTTGGGAAAAAATTTGCTAAAAGAGGCCTCACCAAACAAAACCCCGACCACAGTGTGTTAAGAATTATAATTTTTTGATGTGGGAAAAAAATTTTTTACAAATGACCTCACCAAAAACTCCTACCAAGTGGTGTCAAAATTAGAATGTTTAGAGTGTGGGAAAAAATTTACTGGAAGAGAATCTCACCAAACATCCCTGACCACAGTGGTTCAAAAATTTGAATGTTTAGAGTGTGGGAAAAGATTTACTCTAAAGTCTAACTTTACCAGCACCCTGAAAAACAGTGGGGTTAAAAATTTTGAAGTTTAGAGTGTGGAAAAGTTTACTAAATGGGTTTTCCCTCACCACCACACCTGACACCATTTGGGGGTTAGAAATTTTGAAAGTTTTGAGTGGAAAAAAGGTTTTCTACAAAGGGTTCCCTCCCAACCCAACCCTGACACTTGGTGTCAAAATTTTGAATGTTTAGAGTGTGGGGAAAAAATTTATCAAAACTAACTTCACCAGACCCCCAACCCTGAACACAGTGGTGTTTAAAATTATGAATGTTTAATTGGGAAAAATTTTTCTAAAAAGGGTTCCCTCACCACACACACCCCGACCACTTGGTTTAAATTATTGTTTTGAGTGTGAAAAGGTTTTTACAAAGGGTTCCCTCACCCACACACCCTGACCACAATGGTGTTAAAATTTGAATGCCTAGAGTGTGGGAAAAGTTTATACCCGTTCTGAAATCACCAAAAACAACCCTGAACCAGTGGTGTTAAGAATTTAATGTTTTAAATGGGGAAAGATTTCTAAAAGGGTGAACTCACCAAACCACCCCGACACACAGTGGTGTTAAAAAACCCTGAAAGCCCCAGATGTGGAAAAGGTTTTATCCACTATCACTCAACCAACACTTCTATGACACCTGGCTTTCGGGGTTCAAAATGTGATATTTGTAGCAATGTTTCAAGAAAGCCTGATATTGCCACCACATGAATCCCCTTTTGAGGGTGTGTTGTGTGGCAGTGTGGGGTTTACCCGTCCTGTGGAGTGTATCCCTTTTGGCCAATGGGGGGGGTGGGGTTTGGGGGGTGGGGATGTTTACATGTGTGGTGGCAGCCGGCCTTTGTGTTCTGTGAGGGAGTATGGGCCCCACGTTGTTGGGTTGGCATGCCGGTGTGCTTTCAATAAAAAAGTATCCGGGTTTTAAAAGGTTTCTCTGCTGATTTCCTTAAAAAACATCTTTCCCACCTTTAAAATTTCATCCCAAATTTTTGCAGGGCACTATATGTTTCGCAAACCTTACTCTTTCTCTTCACATTTTACGTCGCAGGAAAAGTGATAAAATTGCATTAAAACAAGTCAAATTGTTTACAAATTACAAGACGTCGACGAAATTAGAAAAAACGAGGGGTATAAATATTTTCACCCGTGTATTTCAGCAGGATTTTTTTCCCTAGAATGTCAAAGTACCTGGAAGATGAAAACATGGTATTAGTGTGAAAATTCCCCCAAAAATAAGCTTAAAACAAAGGGGGAAAAATTTCCTAAAAAGGGGGGGAGCTAGTGCCCCTTTTGGCAAAGGGGAAAAGTAAATCAAAACGATGGAAAAAGTTATAGATAAGCCCATAGAGAAATTAAAAAAGTTGGGTTGTTCACCTAACAAAAGAATTTGAGGAAATACTGGCTCCCATAATTACGTACTTCGTGGGTTTGTACTGAAATTTTCAATGACAAAAAATTTGTCCGCATTACTCTTGCCATACTGAACCTGCAAACCCACTTTCGTAAAAAAAACAAAGTAACTACGCTTATGCCCAATATTATCACATGCCTATTTGTATCACTTAAAGGCTACACAGCTTATGCCCAATTTACTCAACGTGCCTATTTGTTACAAAGGCTTTTAAATTTTGTTTATAACAGCCTTATTGCCTTAATTTTTACTTAAACTATCCTAAAAATGAAAAGTATCACTTAAATGGGCTATCGCTTAATAGCCCATATTTCCATGCCCATATTGTATCCTTAAGGTCTATACAGCTTATACCCAAAATTTACTCCAAAAAGTGGGCCCATTTTGTATCATTTTTAATGGTCTATACACTTATAGCCCAATTTACTCAAAAGTGCCTATATTGTTCAGTTTTAAAAAGTCTATACAGCTTTACCATATTCTCAACTGCCTTATTTTTCAGCTTAAAAGGTCTTACCTTATAGCCCAATTTATCAACAGTGCCCTTTTTGTTCGCTTTAAAAGGTCTTACACTTATCCCCATATTACTCACAGTCCTTTTTTATCATTTAAAAGGTTTTTACAGTTTAGCCCCAAAATTACCAAAAGTGCCCATATTTTCGCTTAAATGGGGGTTACGCTTTTAGCCCAATTTACTCCAGTGCCTAATTTTACAGCTTAAATGGTCCTAACAAACTTTAGCCCAATATTCTCACGTGCCTATATTGTATCAGCTTAAAAAGGTCTTACAGGGCTTATAGCCCCAAAATTACTCAACAGTGCCTTATTGTTCAGCTTAATGGTTTACAGCTTAAGCCCATTTAACTCAAAAGTGCCTTAAATTTATCAGCTTAAAAGGTCTTTTCAGCTTTTGCCCAAAATTACTCCCTGCCCATATTATCACTTAAGGTCTTTAATTTTAAAAAATTTTAAATTTTATTTTTCAGTTAAATAAAAGCCCAATATTACCATCGTGCCCTTATTTATCAGCTTAAATGGGCTATACGTTTTTGCCCAAAATTTTCTCACAGTGCCTTTTTGTATCCTTATTCTTCGTATGTCAAGGTTCTTACTTTACCATCACCACTGACTGACTGGGCGGGGGCTGACTGACCTGCTTCACTCTAAAGTTCTGAAAAAATGTTTAGGGTAAAATTTTCTGAAAACCACTACATAGTTTTAAAGTTTGTGTTTTTGGTTTGTTAGCTGAGTATTGTGTGTTGGGGAAGGCGGGGGGGGGTTTTGGGGGGGGTTTGGGGGGGGGAAGAGGTGTGTGAGGGGGGCGCGTGGAAGCCTTCAGCAGGAGAAGGGGGGGGTTGCGGGCGTGGTGCAAAAGGGCGGTGGGTGATCTGGTGGGGGGGGTGCGGACTTGGTGGCGTGGGGAGGGGGCTGGTGTGGAGGGGGGTTGGGTTTTGGTGCGATTTTACTGGTTATGTCTGTGTATGTGTCTGAAAAACTTTGTTTTTGCCTTGGGGTTTACAGGGGACCTTGCCCATCTTGAAAGGGGGGCGACCTGTAAGTGACCTGCGAGTGAGTGGGGCTTTGATTCAAAACCCCGCTTTTCTTTTTGCCTCCTTCCCCCCCCGTTTTTTACCTCGGAAAAATGCCCCCTTCTTGAAAACGAAAGGTGTAGAAATTGAGAGTGAGTTTTTTTCCTGGGACCTATTGTTAAAGTAAAACCCCCCTGCAAGGGGTTTTTTGTAAACCTGGGTGTTGTGGAATAAAAAAGGGGATTTTTCAGTTTTAACTTAACGTTGGTTGTTAGGGGTAGTTCCGGGTTTTTTTTTCCCTTTTTTTAAACTAAGGGGAAAGTAAAGCGATGTAAAAATCGAGGGATAATTTAAAAAGAAAGGGGGAGGAAGAGGGGTAAGAGTTTTAAAGACGAAAAAAAGAAAGGGGTTTGGGCTGGGAGAACTAAAAAAGGGAGAGAGATAGAGGAAAAGGAAGATAAAAGAAGAAGAGAGGAGGGGAAAAAAAAGAGGAAGGGAGGGGGGGGAGGAGAAAAGGGAAAGGGAGGGAGGGAGGGGAATAAAGATGGAAGGAGGGAAGAAAAAGGGAAGGGAAAGAATAAAGAAGGAATGGGAGGGAAGAGAAAAGGGAGGGGAAAGGATAAAAGGGGGGGAGAAAAATAAAAGGGAAAAAAGAAATAAAGGAGAGGAAAGGGAAGGGAAAAAGGTAAAGGAAGGGAAAGGGAAGGGGGAAGGGGAAGTCTGGCTTGGACTTTGTAACAGCTTTTTTTGGCCCCAAAAACCAAAGGCGAAAAAATCCCTTATTTTTTCTTTTTTACCCTTTTTCTTTTACAGGATCGGCTACGGACTGACAAGGTAACGTAACACTTAGGCAGCTACAGTAACAGCCAAAAGGCCCAATTCCCTTTAAAAAACCCTTTTTAAATAGGGAAATTTAAAAAAACATTTTCAAAAGCTTGCCGGGGAAAATTTTTGATACTTTTGGAAAATGTGGGTTTTTAGCTGTTTTGACCCTTTCCCGGGTTTCGTACAGGAAAAGGGGCCAAGGTTTAACTTGACATTAGGGGGAGCTTGGGGTAAAGCAACCGGTAAACCCAAATCCTAAAAAAAGGGCAAATGAAATTTTTTAAACATGGGGTTTGTGGTAAAATTTTTAATTTTTGGGGGCCGGGGGGAAAATGTGGTTTTGCTGTTTTTGACCCTTTTCCTGTGGATTGTCGGCAGGCAGTGTACAAAGGTCTGTTTCATTGGACTCAGGTTACGGAAAAAATTTTTTGGTGGGGGGGAAATTCCCCTCCAAAAGGCCTTTTTTGTTTCCTTTTGTTTCAAAAAAACTTTTCTCTATACTTTTCCTCCAAACTATTTCAAAAAACTTTTTTTTAAAATATTTTTTTTTTTTTTAAGGGCCTGATTTCCACAGCCTCAGTCCCCGAAGGGAAGAAGGGAGCATTTTAAACCTTCTTTCCCCCTTTGTGTTAAGGGCCTTTTTTGAGAATTTTTGGGCCCAACCCGGGTCAGGGCCACCCGGAGTCCTGATTTTGGCCGCAGAAATGGGGTAATGATTAAGGGGGCCCTGGGGGGGAATTGGGCAGGACATTCGGAAGGGGTTCAGGGTTCCTTTTTCCCGGGGCAGAGGGCACTTTGCCCATTTGGGTTGGGGGTTAGGGCGGGTTGGCCAATCCGGCGGTTACTGCGGTGCCAGGGGTACCTGGGGGATGGGTCCACCGGGGCTGGCTGTGAGCCAAGTAAAGGGTATGACCAAAAAGGGGGGGGAGGATACTCCCACAAAACCCCCTTTCTTCTTTCCCAGCTTTTTTTTGGACGAACCTGGAAATTCCTTTTTTAAAAAAAAAACCATTACACCATCCTTTCCAATTTTAATAATTTTCCTTTAATAACTACCTTTCTAATTAATTTTTCCAAAAAAAAAAAAAAAAAAAAAAAAAATATAAAAAAAAAATTTTTTAAAAATAAAAATATTTTTTTAAATTGTTAATACCTTTTGGGAATAGGACTGCCCAAACCCATGTGGCCCCCTTTTTTTATTTTTAAGGGGGGGCATACCAGACCATTGCCCAACCCGTAGCCCCCCAAAAAAACTGGGTAGACAGGACCCTCCATCCTGGTGGAAAAGGCCCCCAAATTTGATGTTGACCATGGGGTTAATACATTCACCCCCCGCAAATTAGGTTTGGGTGGCTCTCCAGATGGTTCCTTCAAATCCCCACACACCAACCTTCCCCAAAGTCTCCCAACTCACATCAACCCCACTTTGTTTTTTGGGGAAGATGGGCAAACCCACCAGCCCCGCGCCAACCTGGGGGGTCAAAATACAAAACCAACACCAAAAGTTTATATTCCCGAAATATTTATTTTAAAATTAAAAAAATGTCCTTAAATCAAAATAAACAAAACTGCTCCCCTTTTAGGGAAGTTTTATCTAAAAAAATCCCTTTGTTTAAATTGGAATAGTTTTATTTTGCGGCAAAAAAAAAAAAAAAAAAAAAAAAAAAATTATATTATAATTAATTTTAAATTTTTAAAAATATTATATATAAAAAAAAATTTATTTATTTTAATTTATTTATTTATTATTTTTGGGGGGGAATTATTGCCATTAAACCCCCTTTTTTTTTTTTTTTTAAAAATTTTTTTTTTGGCAAAAAAACAAGCCCATTAACCAAAAACCATTTAGAGAAAAAATTTTTTGGTGTCTGAAAAAAGAAGCGAAATCCCGATTAAACCTTGGAAATTTAGGATTTTTATTTATTTTAGAGGGGGTCTTTTGGTTTGATTTTTATTTTTTGTTAAAAAGGCCCCCTATTAAGGTTTAAATTTTTTTTGTTTAGACAAATTTTTTTAGAAAAAAATTTTCCTTGTCTGGGAATTTTTAAACCCCCCTCAACCCTTAAATTATTTTTTCCACGCATAAATTTTTCCTAAAAATTGCACCCCCGGGGCCCCAATTTTTGGGGGGAATGGGGAGTAACAAAAAGAGTCCCAAAGGGGTTTTTATCTATATTGGGGGAATAAATACCCACCCCCAATAACTGAAAAAAACAAGAAAGATATGGTAATTTAAATTTGTAAAACCCCTTTATTTTTGTTTCCCCTTCAATTTTATTTTTAAAAACGAATTTTTTTCATTTTCACCGTGTTTTTCAACATAAAATATTAAAGTTTCTCAATAAGTTAAATTGGAAAAAAAAAATAATTTATGGCCCAAAAGTACAATTTTTTTGAATTTTAAAATTTTTCCTTTAAATGAAACCACAGGGCCTAGACATGTATAGTGGGGGGGGATAGCCAGGATTTCAAAATTTCCGTACTAAACCTTTATGTTATTTGCTTTAAAAGGGTATAATTTTTGGGAGGGGGTTATATCCCCCAAAATTTTTAAATATTTCAAGAAAATGAGATTTTTTTTTGGGCCTAATGCAAGAATTAGTTAACAATATTAAAATGAATTGCATGGCCTGAAAACCTCCCTTTTGGGGGGGGAAAAGGAAAACTTAAAAAAATGATTTTAAGTATTTTGCAATATAGGCACTTTTTTTAAAAATTTATGGTTTAATTTTTAGGGACCCTTACCCAAAAGTATCAATTTTGATCACGGGCGGAAAGGGTAAAGAATCGAAAAAGGAAAAAAAACTTTCATTTTTTCAAACCAAGGGCCCCCCAGTCTTCAGGGAAATTTGTATAAATAAATATCCCATAAAAAGAAATTCCCTCCATTTACGGTAGGGGCAGTGAAAAAAAAAAAAAAAAAAAAAAAAAAAAAAAAAAAAAAAAAAAAAAA
The DNA here is from genome assembly GCA_016584305.1 of Chionoecetes opilio. Lineage (NCBI taxonomy): Eukaryota > Metazoa > Arthropoda > Malacostraca > Decapoda > Majidae > Chionoecetes > Chionoecetes opilio. Next base: position 18,495 of record JACEEZ010019365.1, read on the forward strand.
AAAAAAAAAAAAAAAAAAAAAAAAAAAAAAAAAAAAAAAAAAAAAAAAAAAAAAAAAAAAAAAAAAAAAAAATTTTTTTTTTTTTTTTTTTTTTTTTTTTTTTTTTTTTTTTTTTTTTTTTTTTTTTTTTTTTTTTTTTTTTTTTTTTTTTTTTTTTTTTTTTTTTTTTTTTTTTTTTAAAAACCCGCCTTTTTTGGAAAATGCCGCGCCCAAAAAAAAGTTTTTAAAACCACGGGGGAAGGGGGGGAAAAGGCTGGACACAAGGGAAAGAAATTTTTTTTGGGTTCCCAAAAAATTTTCCCCTCCCCAAAAAAGGAATGCCCAAAAAATTTTTTCATTTTTCAAACCAAGGCCCACTAAGCTCTTCTGGGGCACATTATAGTGGAAAAGCAATGAATCACCAAAAAAATAAAAACACTCTCCGTCCTAATTAACGGATAGAGGTAACAAAGTGTAAAATAGATACAAATTGTAAGAGTTACCGCTCTCATACTTTTTGACATACCCCTACCGGGCACTAACTGAATAAAGTCCACACTAATGCCGTCTAAATGCAACCATTTGCAATCCCCAATGAAGCTTAGTTTTTGAATAATAATCATTCAAACATTTTATTAAACCGATTTTTTTCAATTTTCAGCAGTCTGCCCTCAAACCCCCAATTAACATATGGACAAGCTTATCCTATCATATACAAGTTTAAAAAAAATTATAGGCAAAAAAAAAAATAATAATTTAATGCCCAAAAAAGTATATACGAGACGTTATTTTGAGAACATTTTGAGAAAGAAAATTTTTCCTGTGGAAACACTGAGGCAAAGTGTCCGTAGGCAAAGTGTCCGTATAGTCCGGCCGCTAAGGACCAGATTTCAAGAGGATGGGGACATGCCGGATAAAAGCACCAAATTTTGTTCAGGCATTCTACAGGGTCCTAGCTATGATTTTGAGAGGGGAGACAAACGATCCAATTACTCAGAAGCCTCTATGAACCATTTTTGTGATAACGGCTAATTTTCACTTAGAAAAATCTTGATGAAATCAAGATTCGCCTTTAATGGCAAAAGAAATATTCCGTATATGCAATACATCCACTAGTTTGTTATTTTTATTGCTCGATGGTGCTGCTGTGGTACACCTCCTCCCAGTGACTGGCATCACTACATTTGACGATTATGCAAGTGGAGTGTTTGTTCCCCACATCATGAGGCAACTGGAAACCTCTATGAGAGTAGATGTGGTATGGGACAGGTACCTGGACAACAGTATCAAAGAATCAACCAGAGAGAAACGGGGGAAAGGTGTACGAAGGAAGGTGGCAGGCCAGACCAAGGTCCCAGGCAATTGGCCCGATTTCCTGCGTGACCCCACAAACAAGGTAGAACTCTTCCAGTTCCTATCAGAGAAGATTGTATCCACTACCTTCCCAGACGGAAAGCAGGTCTTTGCAACATCTGGAGCCTCTGTAGTCTGCAGTGGCACTGACCACTCGATGCCGCCATGTGACCACGAAGAGGCAGACACAAGAATTGTGGTCCATCTACAAGATGCCCTAGAGAGTGGATGCACCACATGCTTGGTACGCACCGTGGATACTGACGTTCTTGTCATCCTCATCGGGAAGTATCACTTTCTAGCCAGCAAGTATCCATCGGCTGACATCTGGGTCGCCTTCGGCAGTGGCAAGAACTTCCTTTTCCTACACATCAATGCCATCTGTAGTACTCTGGGCAAAGAGAAGTCCACAGCGCTACCAGTGTTCCACAGCTTCACAGGGTGTGATACGACTTCTTCTTTCTTTGGAAAGGGGAAAAAGTCGGTTTGGGAAGCATGGGGTGCCTATACCGAAGTCACAGATGCCTTCAACTTCATCGTAGAACATCCACATGCACAAATCACCGTGGATTGCCAGGAGTTCCAGATGCTGGAACGTTTCACAGTCGTTATATATGACAAGACCAGCCCTCTGGTGTCGGTGAATGAAGCAAGAAAGGAACTGTTCTGCCAGAAAAAACAGAACGATGGAGAACATTCCCCCAACTCAACAGGCCCTGCTGCAGCACAACCAAGCGTGCAGTGTACCAGGCTGGCATCTGGACAACCTGTCACCAGGCCCAACAACAGACACCAACTGCTGAAGGCTGCGGTTGGACACTGGATGCAGAAACAAAGTCCTGGGTTCCTGTCTGGAGCTCGCAGCCTGCGGCAGCAAAGGCTGTAAGTGAACTTGTGAAGTGTGCCTGCAAAAGTGCTGCAGGTTGTGGCGGGAGATGTTCATGCAAGAAAGCCAGCTGGAAATGCACCGAACTGTGCAGCTGCAAATGTGAGAAGTAGACACATAATTACAATTATGAATCATACCTGCATTGTGATACTGGTGCTTAACAAGACATGGCATTCCTGCAGCTGTACAGGAAGAACATGATTGTTGTATAATGAGCTAATGAATACTTATTTTTCATAATGCACCGTCAGTAGATTAACCACTGTCATTTTTGAATTGCAAGGAGTATGTTTTAATTCGTGTTCTGCTAATAAACTACATGGCATTTCGCGATGTCCGCAGGGGAGTTTAAAGTCGAATAAATATTGAATTTATGTTTTTTTGACAGCCATATTGGAATATTTTGTTCTGGAGTTATTAAATAATAATAATAAGATAACTTGCATCCAATAAACATTATCCTTATGACTATTCTTTTAAAAAACCCCATTTACCCTAATTTCCACATGCGGAAATGTCAAAATATAAAGAAGCTTTCCTTATAGCCATCTGAGTGATGGGATCATTTGTCTCCCCTCTCAAAATCATAGCTAGGAGCCTGTAGAGTGCCTGAAAAAATTTTGGTGCTTTTATCCGGCATGTCCCCATCATTTCACTAAGCTGCCGGACTAGTAGGCAAACTGTCCGGTAGGCAAAGTGTCCGTAGGCAAATTGTCCGGTAGGCAAACTGTCCGGTAGGCAAAGTGTCCGTAGGCAAAGTGTCCGTAGGCAAACTGTCCGGTAGGCAAATTGTCCGGTAGGCAAATTGTCCGGTAGGCAAACTGTCCGTAGGCAAACTGTCCGGTAGGCAAACTGTCCGGTAGGCAAACTGTCCGGTAGGCAAACTGTCCGGTAGGCAAATTGTCCGGTAGGCAAATTGTCCGGTAGGCAAACTGTCCGGTAGGCAAACTGTCCGTAGGCAAACTGTCCGGTAGGCAAATTGTCCGGTAGGCAAACTGTCCGGTAGGCAAAGTGTCCGGGTACCGTTAGGTTAAGGTTCAGTTAGGTTAATAATCTCGCCGGGAGGTCGAGGTCAGTTAGGAGGTTAGGTGGCTAATATTCCGCAGGAGTTGGCGGGCTCCACAGACCATGCAGGTTATTTGTATATAATAGCTAGGTTAGGTTAGGTTTAGGTTAGGTTACATTTAGGATAGGTTTGGGTTAGGTTTTGTGTAGTTATTAAGGTTAAATAAGCGAATCTGATGGTGCGTGATTGCCCGGTTGCCGCGGCAGGTTGGTGCTGCCAAACTCCTGCGGAATATTTGGTATTATTCTGATGTTTGGCCATACTCCCCCTCTCCCCCAAAACAAGCTTGGGGACCTGGGGGAATGCGGGATTTTTGACTGGGGTGCAAAATATGCGTCGCAACCACATAGTTTTTGAGTTAGGGGTGTTGTAAAAATTCCCTACATCTAGGGAAAATGGATTTGATTTGAAGTCCAGAGACGTGTGAACCTGACGATCCGCACAAACAGAATGATGACCAGGGTGTCGGGAACCGTCTCCCCCCGTTAAGAGGTGAGGTGAAATTTTGTGTTGGGTCGAGGGGGGTGGAGCCCGCCCTTTTGGGAGATTAGGTTAGGCTAGATTATCGGGGAGGGGGGGGGGTCGAAGCTCCCCGCTAGGTTAGGTTAAATTTCGTTAGGTTAGATTACTGGAGTCTCGAGGGGAGTGGAGCCGCCCCACTAAGAAGTTAGGTAAAAATTAAACTGGTTAGAGAAATTCCCTTACATCTAGGGAAACTCCCCTAGATCTAGGAAACTAATAGATCTAGGGAAACTAGGGAAACTCCCCTAGATCTAGGGAAACTCAAATAGATCTAGGGAAACTAGGGAAAATCCCCTAGATCAAGGGAAATTCCCCTAGATCTAGGGAACTTTGGCTCCTCTACTCAAGTCCAAAATCACGTGTTTCCGACGCATTATTTGTTCCCCACCCAAAAATCACGCATTCCCACAGGTCCCCAAGCTTGTCGAGGGGAAGAGGGAGAGTATGGGCAAATGCTAGAAATTTACCGAATATTTACCTGTTGTAATGCATACAATCAGCAGCAACCCTT
>JACEEZ010019365.1:25116-65116 GCA_016584305.1 Chionoecetes opilio
TTTAAAAATTTATGGCATTTCCAGAACCCTAGGCCATCATGTCTCACGCACAACATTTAGATTGTCTTTTGATCACTTTGGTTACAGTGAATATTCAAGGCACAATTGTATATTGTATAGAATATTGTGACCAAAAAGCTGCAGATATTATGATAATTTCACAGTAACAACAGTACATGGCCACAACTGTAACAATGTAGTCAACAACTTGAAAACTGAACACCTCAAATGTTTGTATATATTTACCACAATTAAAATGGGTTTTAATATGTTATAAAATATACCGATAAAGGGTAATAAGGTATCATTTATATATTCAGCGCCGACATCGTTTATGTTACACTAATTTTTCCATCCACAATGTCCACTCCGACACATCGGTCGTATCTTATGCCAGAATATATGAAAGTCTATTGTTTTTCATTGATATACAAGACACTATAAGGGACTATATATAGTCCCTTATAGTGTCTTGTATATAAATGAAAGACAACGGGGATTTTTTCATATATTCTGGCATAAGAAGACCCATGTGTCGGAGGGGACATTGTGGACGGAAAAATGAGTGTAACAGCGATGTCGGCGCGGGAATATATAAATTTTATACATCGCTCATCGCCGCTTGAATTGTCAACTCAACATCATTTTTTCTCATTTTACTTTGGAATGCTTGGGTTTAAGGAGTTTGATGTATCACATTTTAAGATATATAAGGAAGGAGCCTGTGTTGCTAGTGATTTAGTGGTAGAAGGTGGTATTGTTTAAAATAGTGACTCTTAGTGTTATGGCGTGGCCGCTGCTACGTCTCCCTGTCACCTAACACACCCTAAATCACCCTAAATCACCCTTATCTAAGGTGACACGCAGTGCTACAATGACCAAAATAGTGACACGTGTATATACTGCACTTCACAACCATACAATATATATAAATAATGAGCAACAGTCATGATAATAAGCTATATTTTTGGGACAGTCACGGCCTGTGTATGGCTTGTTCTTCTTTTTGGGTTACCCTTCTACTTAGGATCGCTTTGTAGGTCTGTCAAGCTCGATCTCGAGCTTGACGCATATCTCCTTCCTTATATATATATTTTAAAATTTAAAAAATCAGGAATTAGTTCAGTATATACTGTGTAAAATGTTATTGAAAAATGTAATTGAGCACTAGCTTAGCTGTAATTGTAATTTGGAAATATTTAAATTGGGTAAAAGTAATAATTGTAATAAAAAAAAAAATCCTTCCTTGTAATTGTAATTGGGGTAGTTGGACAAGCCCATCCTTTTTTGTAATTGTAGTTGTAATTGAAATTTGTAATTGTAGTTGTAATTTTATTTTGTAATTGTAATTGTAATTGTATTTGTAATTGTAATTTTAGTTTTAATTGTAGTTGTAATTGTAATTGTAATTGTAAATTGAGCCAAACCCCTGTAATTACTCCAAGCCTGGTCCACGGGTGTCTTGTGTGGGTCCACCTTTGACCCATCATTGTGTTGTGTTGGGCAGACCAGCCGTGGTCGTTTGGGCCTCCCACCCAAGTCATTCCCGCCATCATGGTACTATGCTCTTTATGATTAGAAGGGAAAAATATTTTCCATTGCTATAAATAAGTGTATTTTATTGTGAAACTCAAAAGTTGGCTACGTACTTTTGCTAAAAGCCATAATAAAATACTACAGTAATTTTCCCAATATAAAAAAGATAAAGTTGTTGGCACAGTGCCACCTTGGGCCAGTCATCTCTCCTCGGTTAAGGCAGCGATAACCCTTCTGACTGATGCCAGAGTTACATGTACCGTGCTGCCACTTATCAAGACATCTAATTTACCATAGCAGTAGCGTGTGTCTGTCTGTCTGTTTTGGGTAGCTGAAACTGTAAAATCTATTTTGCTGAGCGTAGGCTCAAAAAATCGAAAATCAATCGTAGGTGGTAAGCGGCTTGGTCCCACGTCGATTGAATAATTTTGAAGGGGGTTGGGGTTAAAAACACTTTAGGAGTATTAGATTACAGGAAGAAACTGCGGTAACGCCTTGCCGAATTCCACAAAACCTCAGTAGACTCATGGACGTTTGTGTGAGTGTGTGTGTTGGAATCACAGGAACACAAAGGGTTGGAATCACATGGAACACAAAGGGTTGGGAATCACACGGAACACAAAGGGTTGGAATCACACGGAACAAAAAGGGTTGGAATCACAGGGAAAACAAAAAGGGGTTGGAATCAAACGGAACACAAAGAGTTGGAATCACACGGCCCGTGGTCTACCCCGAGGCACTTTGACCAGGGGACCAACGACAATAACAACACGATTGGAGTTTGCAATCACATGTTGTCTAATATATACTACAACTACAAACATCAATACATGGGTCCCAAGGGCCCACAAGCACTTGTCTAATGTACTATAGGAGTAGCCGTTGTTTTCTGTCGTTGTCTGTCTGTTTTGGGTAGCCGAAACGTAAATTCAATTTTGATGAGCGTAGGCTCCAAAAATTGCAAATAAATTGTAGATGATAAACAGCTTGGTCGCATGTCGATTGAATAATTTTGAGGCGGATTTGCGCTAAAAACATTTTTAGGAGTTTTAGATTACTTGAAAGAAACTCTGCGGTAACGCCTTGCCGCATTTCACAACTCCGTAGACTCATGGACTTACCGTTTGTGTGGGGTTGCTGTGGGGAATTTTTTTCTTATTATATGCAAATTTCTGTCATCTGATATTTGTTTTGTTTTATTTCCCAGGCAAGACGTAAAGGACGTAGTGACCACAGGACCGAGAAGACGTGAGTGTTAACGTTATCAGGTACATTCAACATAACTTAGGAGTGTTTTATCTCTTGCCTCTTTCTCTTCTTGGTCTCCCAGCCAGCCTCCCTCCTCACCATCCCTGCCTGGCCTCCTTCTAGTATTGCCCTTCCTATGTTAAAATTTTATATAATCCACCTTATCTATCTAATATACTATAGCAGCAGCCGTGGGTCTGTCTGTCTGTCTGTTTTGTTATAGCAGTAGCCGCGGGTTTTGTGTCTGTTTTGTTATAGCAGCAGCCGTATGTCTGTCTGTCTGTCTGTTTTGTTATAGCAGTAGCCGCAGGTCTGTGTCTGTTTTTATAGCAGCAGCCGTAGTCCCGTCTATCTGTCTGTTTTGTTATAGCAGTAGCCGCAGGTCTGTGTCTGTTTTGTTTTTAGCAGCAGCCGCGGGTCTGTGTCTGTTTTGTTATAGCAGCAGCCGCGGGTCTGTGTCTGTTTTGTTATAGCAGCAGCCGTATGTTGTCTGTCTGTCTGGTTTTGTTATAGCAGTAGCCCCAGGTCTGTGTCTGTTTTGTTATAGCAGTAGCCGCATGTCTGTCTGTCTGTCTGTTTTGTTATAGCAGTAGCCGCGGGTCTGTCTGTCTGGCTGTTTTGTTATGCAGTAGCCGCGGGGCTGTGTCTGTTTTGTTATAGCAGCAGCCGTATGTCTGTCTGTCTGTCTGTTTGTTATAGCAGTAGCCGCAGGTCTGTGTCTGTTTTTGTTATAGCAGCAGCCGCGGTCTGTGTCTGTTTTGTTATAGCAGCAGCCCCTATGTCTGTCTGTCTGTCTGTTTTGTTATAGCAGTAGCCGCGGGTCCTGTCTGTCTGGCTGTTTTGTTATAGCAGCAGCCGCGGGTCTGTCTGTCTGTCTGTTTTGTTTTTAGCAGTAGCCGCGGGTCTGTGTCTGTTTTGTTATAGCAGCAGGCCGCGGGTCTGTGTCTGTTTTGTTATAGCAGCAGCCGTATGTCTGTCTGTCTGTTCTGTTTTGTTATAGCAGTAGCCGCGGGTCTGTCTGTCTGTCTGTTTTGTTATAGCAAACAGCACGTATGTCTGTCTGTCTGTCTGTTTTTATAGCAGTAGCCGCGGGCTGTCTGTCTGTCTGTTTTGTTATAGCAGCAGCCGTATGTCTGTCTTCTGTCTGTTTGTTATAGCAGCAGCCGCGGGTCTGTGTCTGTTTTGTTATAGCAGTAGCCCCGGGTCTGTGTCTGTTTTGTTAAAAGCAGCAGCCGTATGTCTGTGTCTGTCTGTTTTTGTTATAGCAGTAGCCGTGGGTCTGTGTCTGTTTTGTTATAGCAGCAGCCGTATGTCTGTCTGTCTGTCTGTTTTGTTATAGCAGCAGCCCCGGGTCTGTTGTCTGTCTGTTTTGTTTATAGCAGCAGCCGTATGTCTGTCTGTCTGTCTGTTTTGTTATAGCAGTAGCCGCGGGTCTGTCTGTCTGGCTGTTTTGTTTTAGCAGCAGCCGCGGGTCTGTCTGTCTGTCTGTTTTGTTATAGCAGTAGCCCGCGGGTCTGTGTCTGTTTTGTTATAGCAGCAGCCGCGGTTCTGTTGTCTGTTTTGTTATAGCAGCAGCCGTGTGTCTGTCTGTCTGTCTGTTTTGTTATAAACAGCAGCCGCGGGTCTGTCTGTCTGTCTGTTTTGTTTATAGCAGTAGCCGCAGGTCTGTGTCTGTTTTTTTTATAGGGAGCACCGCGGGTCTGGGGTCTGTTTTGTTATAGCAGCAGCCGTATGTCTGTCTGTCTGTCTGTTTTGTTATAGCAGTAGCCGCGGGTCGTGTCTGTTTTGTTTATAGCAGCAGCCGTATGTCTGTCTGTCTGGCTGTTTGTTATAGCAGTAGCCGCGGGTCTGTGTCTCTTTTGTTTTAGCAGCAGCCGTTTTGTCTGTCTGCTGTCTGTTTTGTTATAGCAGTAGCCGCGGGTCTGTGTCTCTTTTGTTATAGCAGCAGCCGTAGTCTGTCGTCTGTCTGTTTTGTTATAGCAGTAGCCGCGGGGTCTGTGTCTGTTTGGTTATAGCAGCAGCCGTGGGTCTGTCTGTCTGTCTGTTTTGTTATAGCAGTAGCCGGGGTCTGTGTCTGTTTTTTTATAGCAGCAGCCGCGGGTCTGGGTCTGTTTGTTATAGCAGCAGCCGCGGGTCTGTGTCTGTTTTGTTATAGCAGCAGCCGTATGTCTGTCTGTCTGGCTGTTTTGTTATAGCAGTAGCCGCGGGTCTGTGTCTGTTTTGTTATAGCAGCAGCCGTGGGTCTGTCTGTCTGTCTGTTTTGTTATAGCAGTAGCCGCGGGTCTGTGTCCTTTTGTTATAGCAGCAGCCGTATGTCTGCTGTTTTGTGTAGCCGAAACTGTATATTCAATCTTTATGATATCGAGTTGGTTAAATAAAATCGCTATTAAAAACGTAGTTGGTAAGCGGCTTGGTCCCATGTCGATTGAATAATTTTGGGAAAGGGGGGGTTTTTGCTAAAATCTGTGTTGAGCAGCGGTTATAAGCTATCCAACTCTGCCAGCTCCTCTGCTACTGCTCTCCTCTGTACTGGGTACCGGCCGGCAGGACAGCCGTGTTTGCGTTGACATATGCTTCTGACGGTGTTTAAATTTAACATACAAACATTTACTCATATATTTTACACAACTCTCGTTCTTTTCCCGGACTAATAGGGGGCAGCACTGGTCCGGGAACCGCAAAGCGTCCGGGAATCGCAAAAGTCCCAGGCCATTACCCACCCCCGGACGTTTATTGCTTTTGGGCTCTAAAGTATTATACTTACTGTCTTTAAGACATCTGTTTATATTTAATGAGTGCCGATCCTTACTTGTTTTACATGGCCGATATTAAATTTCAGCGATCCATAATGTTATATTATTTAGTTTTGGTTGCGGGTCCCGGAAGATGCCAGTTAGAAGATGCTCGTAGCCGAAACGCGTGTGCAGAACGCGCAATTTTTGCCACCACTACGGGCATCTTTGGTAGCAAAATACCAAAAGATGCCGGAAAAAGTGTCTGTGGGGACACGGCCTTTAGGTTAGGTTAGGGCAGGTCAGGTTAGGTTAGGGTTAGGTTAGGTTTAGGTTAGGTTAGGTTACATAGGTTAGGTAGTGCCCACCACACAAGGGGCTCAAAAGAGGGGTGCTAGGTTAGGTCTGTAGATTTTGTATCTTTAGAATAGGGGCTCAATCTCCTATCTTCTTCTTATGGCCAACAAGCTTGGGGACATGGTGGAAACCTGGGTTTTTGGGTGGGGGAGCACACACATAAGGGAAATAGGGCCCCCCCCCCCAAAAAAAACCCTTTAAAAAATGGGGAAATTTCCAGTTCATGGACTTTATGGGGGAAAAATATTTCCTTATATGTGTGCTCCCCCACAAAAAGGAGCAAAACTTCATAAGGGAAATATGACTCCCACAAAAAAATCCCTAAAAAACTAGGGAAATTTCCCTAGTTACTTTAGACTAATCGGGGCAATATTTCCCCGATAAGTTTCATGAACTAGGATATCCCTAGTTTAGGGATTTTTTTGTTGGGGGCCATATTTCCCTTATGTGTTGTGTTCCCCCAACAAAAAACCCGGTTCCCACATGTCCCCAAGCTTTTTGGCTATAAGAAGAAGATAGAGGGTGGAGCTTTGTTTTTAAGATTTACCCCTAACCTTAACCACAAAGTAATCTAACCCAATTATAGGTTTTTTAAAAACCTATAAAAACTCTGACAAATCTTCCGGCCAAGTTTTAGTGCTGTTTCTGATGGAGATAGTGTTTTTAATGGAAATGGTACCAAAATATTGGTGAAATTTTTGTTGTTTTAAACTGGGCTTGCGCAAAATAAAAACATTCCGGTAAAAGGGCGAGAGTTTCGCGGTCGTTTACAGAGACACCGATTTTTGTTTTTGGCCTACAATAGGTGCTTGCTTAATGGAGATAGTTTTATTTTGGCAAAAAAAAAAAAAAAAAAAAAAAAAAAAAATGAAAAAAATTAAACTTAACCAAAACCTTATAGGTTTTAATGAAACCTAACCTATCTGAAAGGGTTTTAATGAAACCTAACCTAACCATATAGGTTTTAATGAAACCTTAACCTAACCCTTAAAACCAAAAAAGTATACATTTTTTAAATCTTTTTTTATGGGTTTGCGCAAAATAAAACTCTTCATTCAAACAAAGGAAAGGGTTTAAAACTTTGGAAGAAGTCCTTCACCCTATTTTTTTTTTTCCCCCTATAGCCAAAAAGCCTGGGGAAACTGGGGGGGAATACGGGGTTTTTGGGTGGGGGAAGAAAAATATAAGTGATTTATGGCTCCCCAAAAAATCATCAAAGCATATAGTAATATCAACCTAACCTACCTTTAAACACAAGTATCCTAACTAACCTAACTACCTAACCACAAAGTATACCTAACCTAACCTAACCTTTAACACAAAGTATACCAAAACCTACCTAACCTTAACCACAAAGTATACCTAACCGAACCTAACTAAACCTTAACCACAAAGTATTACCTAAACCTAACCTTAACCACAAAGTATACCTAACCAACCTAATTAACCTTAACCACAAATTTAACCTAACCTAACTAACCCACAAAAAATACCTAACCAACCTTTAAACCAAACCCACAAAAGTATACCAAAACCTAACCTTAACCACAAAGTATACCTAACCTAACCTAACCTTAACCACAAAGTATACCTAAACCTAGCCTAACCTAACTTAACCACAAAGTATTCCTAAACCTAACCAAAACCTAACTGGACTTTAGAATTTTTTGAGGCCCCATCATATTTCATAGCGGCCATGTGGGTTAACCAAGGCTGAGCGCACGCTGAACCTTTACAGATGTGAAGTACAATAAGCATACAATACAGTGCGGTAGTTCATTTTAGTCAAAGCGGAAAGGGGGAGTTTAAAGTATTTCCCAAGCACCTATTGTAGGGCCAAGAAAAAATAGTCGTGTCCCCCCTGAAAACGACCGCGAAACTCTGTCCATTATAACCCTATTCCCATTGAAAAAAAAAACCCATTGTAGGCCAGAAAAGATAGTCGTGTCTTGAAAACGACCGCGAAGTCCTCGTCCATTTTAACCGGCAAGTCCTTGACGTATCTCTCGCTATGGAAGGCGGCGCGGCGATCATGTGGTTGGCGATGGCCTGTCAGGCATCTGCCCCTTTCTCTTTGCCATCAAACTCGGCATGGAAAATTCCCCTCGCAGGACATAGGGCATTTTTCCTTGCTTGAAAGAGCTGGCCAAGGATGAAAGTCTTTTCCTGAAAAAATATTATTTTTCTCGTTTGATAGAGCGAAGACAATGTCAAGTTTTTGTCTTTGAAGGAACGTTGCATATCTGGTACAATTATTTTTATAGATGAATTCATTCGTTGTAGTCTTCAGGGAATTATCATAGAAATATTAATCTTGGTTTTTTTATATTTTTATACTTTTGATGACTCTTAGTAGTGATATTTCATGAAATCCAAAATTGGACTCCTGCTAAAATGTAGCGCTCAGCGCTTCGTCCTAAGCCGCCGTCTTAGGACGCGTCTTAGACTTTCCTCGAACCTTAGGACGCAGGGTTAGGGGCGAATCCTAGGACGAATCCTAAATCTTTAAAGTATGGGCCCAGGAGAGGGGGGAGTAGCTTAACAGTATGTAACTTTAACGTTGGAATGAGTTAGAGGTAGAGTTTCCCTGGTTTTTTTTTTGCCTTTTTGTTGCAAATCACTACCGTAGATAACAGTAAAGGGCGCCACCTGCACTAATGTCGCCAGGCGCCCAAAAATTACGAATTATAGCCTCAATACTGCTGTGTCTGTGCCACTGAAGATGATACACAGTAGTTTATATCATGACTGTATAATGTACCCGTTTCAGCGTTGTTTTATGCTTTGTAGCTGCAAGTATATGTCACTTTCAGAAAGGGAAAGAGAGAGAGAGAGTAGAGAGAAAGGAATGATGAAAAAAAGAGAGAAAGAGGAAAAGAGGGAAGAAGGAGAGAGGAAGGGAGGGAAGGGAGAGAGAAGGGAAGAGAGAGAGAATAAAGAGAGGAAGGGAGGGAAGAGAGAGAGAAGGGAAGGGACAGAGAATAAAGAGAGGAAGGGAGGGAAGAGAGAGAAAAAGGGAGGAGAGAGAGATAATAAAGAGAAGGGAGAGAGAATAAAGAGAGTAAGGGAGAGAGAGAGAGTAAAGAGAGAGAGAGAGTAAAGAGAGAGGAAAAGGGGGAGAGGAGAGAGAGTAAAGAGAGAGGAAGGGAGGGGAGAGAGAGAGTAAAGAGAGAGGAAGGGAGAGAGAGAGAGAGTAAAGAGAGAGGAAGGGAGAGAGGAGAGAGTTTAAAAAGAGAGGAAGGGAGGGAAGGGAGAGAGCAAAGTGGGTGCAGGGATTTGTAATCAGCTGTTTGGTTTGGACCCAAAAACCGGACGGCGAAAAAAAAAGTCCGTTTTTTTTTAAGCTGTTTTGGGCCAATTTCTACGGGGACTAAGGGCCCTACGGGCCCAGTGCAAAAGGTAACTGTGGGCCCCACTTAGGCGCTACGGGTATACAGGAAACCTAAAAACCCTTAAAAAAACCCTAAAAAAAAGGTAAAATTAAAATTTTCTCCAAACATGCGTATAGTTTGGGTAATTTTTGAAAATTTTTTTTTGCCGAAACAGTCGTGTTTTTTAAAGCTTTTTTTGACCCATTCCCGTGGATTGTCGGCTACAGACAGTGCAAAAGGAAACTGTAACACTTGGGCCCGCTACAGGTAACGGCAACGGAAATTTTTTTAGGGGGGATGGCACCAAATTTTCCTACAACAATTTGGGCACATGGTTTTTGTTTACCTTATTGTATCAAAGAGACTTTTCTGTGACTTTCCGGGGAAACTTCAAAAATTTTGGAGATTGAACTTTTTTGGTGGGGGGAGGAATACGTCCCCCTTGAATAAAAAAATGCCCCCCTTTTCCCTCTTCTTGTGACCTGATTGTTTTTTGTTTCGGAGGCGCACCCGTGCTCCCTTTAAACCTTCCCTTACCTTCCCCTTAAACCTTCCCTTACCTACCCCTATCCTACCCTAATTTAAACCCCAAACCCTTTAAACCTAACCTACCAAACCTAACCTAACTTAACCTAACCAAACCCTAACCTAACCAAACCCAAACCTTACCTCAAAAACCTCCAACTGGGTCCAATAAAAAAAAAAATTTTAATAAAATACCAAAAAAAAGCGATCCCGGGCCCACAAGAAGAGGAAGAGGGAGGCATTTTGTAAAAAAGGGAGACATTTTCCCCTCCCCCCACCTAAAATGTTCTACACAGCGCGCCAAAGCATTTTTTTCGCGACATCATAACACAGCGCGCCAAAGCATTTTTTTCGCGACTCATAAAAAAACCCTTTCCCAAATACGGGAATTCAGAAAATGTACCCCTAGGGCACCCCTACTGACTTCCGAAGAGATATCTTACATAAAAAAGCATTTTTTTGGGGCACGGCCAGTCCACCCAAGACCGTTGAGGAATTTTTCAGAGGCCACTTTCAATTATAGCGAAGCTTTTAAAAAATACCCCTTTCCCTTTCCCCGCGAAAAATTTAAACAGGGCGCATTGGTAAAATTTCATTATTTGCATAATTTTTGGAAAGGGAAGACCAAACCAAAGGAGCAAATTATAGTTTAGTGTATCTCTACAAAAGGCAGAGGGGCCCCAGGGGAAAGGGGAAATATCAAGGATTGTGGAGTTACGGGGGAAATATGGGGAAAAAGTGGGTGGAGATTTCGGGGGGGGTTTGGCGGTGTCGGGAAAGCCGGACCCCAAGAACATTATAAGGGGGGCCAGGGCAGGATGTAAAAGTCTATCGCAATTTTTTTTTTGCTCTTAATTAAGGAAAGGGGGCCCCCTTGACTTTTTCCCATGACTTTTTTTTTTTAAGGGGGGGTTTTTGCTGTTTTACACCCCTTTTTTAATTATATACTATATTTTATAAAATATAATATTTATATATATATAAATATATTTTATTATATATTTTATTATTTTTAATTTTTTTGGGTTTAAAGGTTGGTTTTTTTTCCCTTTAAAACCTATAAGTTTTTTTTTTTTTTTTTTTTTTTTTTTTTTTTTTTTTCCCCGAAAAATAAAAGCACCATTAAAACAACACCTATTGTGGGCCCCAAGAAACATATTTGGTGTATGAAAAGCCCGGGCAAAACTCTCGTCCATTTTACCGGTTGGGTTTTGGGTTTAATTTGGTTAGGTTGGGTTTTGGTTAGATTTGGTTAGGGTAGCTTATTTTAAAATTTTGGTTTGGGTTTGGTTATCAGTGGGTAAACCCCCCCGCTAGGTTAGGTTGGGTTTTTTTTTTTTAACAAATTTCTCTATATAAAAGGAAAATTTTACCCTAGATCGGGGGAAATTTTAACCCCCCTACACCCCCCTTAAATTACTTTTTTTCCGACGCAAAATTTGTTCCTCACCCCCCGGGAAAATCACGCATTCCCACGGGTCCCCAAAACTTTTGGGGAAAGTGGGAAGTAGGCAAACCCCAGAGCTGGGCGAAAACTGGGCTTTTTAATTTTATATAGGGGGACGTAAAACCCCAGCCCCCCAAAATAGTATCTGTTTTTTTTTAATAACAAGAAAATATGATTGTTTAAAAATTTGTAAAAAAACATTTATTTTTGCCCCCATTCAAAATTCTTATTATTAAACTGAACCCTTCGGCATATTTCAGCCAAATATTTTTATCTATGATCTTAAAAAATACATACTGTTTCTAAATAAGCTTATAATTGGAAAAATGTGCCGTAAAAGGAAATTTTGGGCTGATTTTTTCCATTAAAAGTACATTTTTTATAGCTTTGGTAATTTTAAAAAATTTTAACTCTATAATATGAAACCTATACAGCTTCTAAGAAAAGTAGTATATTTGCGTTTAGACAACGGAATTTCTTCCCTATTTTAAATTACCCCTTTGAGTGTTTTTGGGCTTAAATATGGGAAATAATTGCAGTGGTATACCCCCCAAAAATATTTTAAGTATTTGCAAAAAATGAATATTTTTTTTTGGAACTCAAATCCCAAGCACCCCTTAGTTTTCTACACAATAAAAGAGTGAATTGCATGCCTAAAATGAACCCCCCTTTTGAAACGGGGACTGAAAATTTTTCAAAAAAAGTTTTTTTAAAAGCTCATTTTTGAAAAATTTATAGAGAGCAAAAATTTTTCATTCCCTTCTTAAAAAGGGGTTAACTTTTGGGGTAGATATAAATTACTTACAAAAAAGTTAGCGTAATTTCAAGTCTCTATCATTCTTGGTGCGGGGAAGGGGAAAACCATGAGAAGGCGAAAAAAAAAAAAAAAAATTTTTTTCATTTTTAAAACCAAGGCCCACTCAGGGGCTTCGTTCTGTGCACATATAGGGGGTAACGTCAATGATATCACCAGTAAAAATAAACCCTTTTCCGTCCTTTTAACTGAGATAGGGGTAAAAAAGGGGAAAAATAGATAAAAATTGTAAGAGTTACCGCCTCTTCCTTTTTTGAAAATACCCCTACCGGGCACAAACTGAAAAAAGCCCAAACCTAACCCGGGCCCAAAATTTCAACCATTTTGGAAATCCCCAATGAAGCTTGTTTTTGAATAATAATCTTCAAACATTTTTTTTAAAACCGTTTTTTTTTCAATTTTCAGCACCCCTCCCTAAAACCCCCCCAATTAACATGGGGGGACAAGCTTTATCCTATCTTTTTAAAATTTTTTAAAAAAAATTATAGGCAAAAAAAAAAATAATAAATTTAATCCCCAAAAAAAGTATATACGAGACGTTTTTTTAGAACATTTTGAAAAAAAAAATTTTTTTCCTGTGGAAACACTGGGGCCCAAAGTGTCCGTAGGCAAAGTGTCCGTAGGAAAAAGTGCCCGGGTTGGCAAAGTGCCCCGTAGGAAAAGTGCCCCGGAGGAAAAGTGCCGGTGGGCAAAGGGGTCCTGGGGCAAAGTGTCCGTAGGAAAAGTGTCCGTAGGCAAACTGTCCGGTAGGAAAAAGTGCCCCAGTAGGCAAATTGTCCGGTAGGCAAACTGTCCGGTAGGAAAAACTGTCCGTGGGCAACGGGTCCGTAGGAAAACTGTCCGGTAGAAAAATTGCCCCGGTACAAATTGTCCGGCGGCAAACTGTCCGTGGGAAAATTGCCCCAAAAAGGCAAATTGTCCATAACAAACTGCCCCGGGTACCGTTGTTTAAAGGGTTTCCCCTTTAAAGGGTTTAAAAAATCTCGCCGGGGGGGTCGGGGTTTCAGTTGGGGGTTAGGGGGCTAATATTCCGCGGGATTTGGCGGGCTCCACAACCATCCCAGGTTTTTTTGAAATTATAATAGCAAGGTTGGGTTTTTAGGTTTGGGTTTAGGTTACATTGGGGATATTTTTGGGGGTTGGTTTTTGTAGTTATTAAGGTTAAATAAGCGAATCTGATGGGGGCTTGATTGCCCGTTTGCCGGGGCCCAGGTTGGTGCTGCCAAACTCCTGCGGAATATTTTTATTATTCGGATTTTTGGGGCCCATACCCCCCCCTTTCTCCCCCAAAAAACCCTTGGGGCCCCGGGGGGAATGCGGATTTTTGACGGTGCAAATTGCTCCCCAAAAACCCAAAAGTTTTTGAGTTTGGGGGTTTTTGAAAAATTTTTCCCCTTAATCGGGGAAAATGGATTTGATTTGAAGTCCAGAGACTTGTGAACCTGACGATCCCCCAAACCCAAAATGATGCCCCGGGTTTGTCGGGAACCGTCTCCCCCCGTTAAGGGGTTAGGGGGAAATTTTGTGTTGGGTCTTGGGGGGTGGAGCCCCCCCCTTTTGGGGGGATTGGGTTTTTGGGCTGGGATTATCGGGGGGGGGGGGGTCGAAGCCCCCGCTGGGTTTGGGGTTTAAATTTCGTTGGTTAATTACTGGAGTCTCGGGGAGTGGAGCCCCCCACTAAGGGGTTAGGTAAAAATTAAACTGGTTAGAAAAATTTCCCTTCATCAAAGGGGAAACCCTCCCCAAATTCTGGGGAAAAACTCTAATAGATCTGGGGAAAACTAGGAAACTCCCCCTAGATCTGGGAAACCTAATAGATCTGGGGAAACTGGGGAAATTTCCCCTAATCAGGGAACTTTGGCTCCTCTACTCAAGCCCAAAAAACACGTTTTTTTCCGACGCATTATTTTTTTCCCCCCCCAAAAAATTCCGCATTCCCACGGGTCCCCAACTTGTCGAGGGAAGAGGGAGAGTAGGGGAAAATGCTAAAAATTTCCCGGGAAAACTTCGCTGTTGTAATGCATAAAATCAGCAGCACCATTAGCCATGTGGGTGTACCCTTATGCGCCCATTTGGTCTAACGCGCTAGTTTTTTGAGGGGCAAAATCTGGTATGGTGTGGGTTTTCGAACCCTCACCGGGGAAAGGGATAAAGGAATTGATTTATTTTTTGCATTATTACTACAAACCTGAAATCGTGTGGGCCCGTTGGGAAAGGGCATACTGAGGGGATTTTTAGAAGGTGGGCTGTGGCCCAAGGAATGTAAAGCCTCTGTCCGGGGGTCCCCACCACCCAAATCCCTTGGGAAAACCCTTTCATGGCTCCATCAAAACCCCAGCCCCTGTCAACGGGCACGTTAAAACCCCCCTTGACCAAAACTGCCCCCTTTTGGAAAACTCCCCCAGAATATCACAAAAGCAAAATAAAAGATAGTTAAATGAGAGCAGGGTGTAAACCCCCCCCGTTTTCAAAGGTTAGGTTTTGGTTTTTTTTTTAGGGGAAAAGTCCTCCCGGCAGGGGGGGGCAGAGCGGACCACTTGGCGGCTGCGGGGGGACTGGCGAAAGGACGGAAACGCACTTTTTTTGTACAATTCCCTCCCTACCCGGTTTCTGAACACTGAAATATTGTTTCCCCGGGCAAGTTTTTGTGCTTTTTTTTATGGAAGACATTGTTAACCAAAGGGAAAAGGCGACCGTTTTTTGGATTTGGGGTGGAAAAACCCAAGGGAAGAAACCTTTTTACCAAGGTTTTTCCAAAAAAAATCTAAATTCTCCATCTGAAAAAAACCCCAAATTTTTTGGTCAGGAAAATTTTTGTCCCTTCTCTGAAAGATCGCGCAAACCTCGTCCATTTTTTTCCCCTTTTTTTTTTTCCACCGTGGTCGTTTGGCCTCCCCCCCAAATCATTTCCCCCCCATCATGGCTACTAGGGTCTTTAAGATTTTTTTAAGGGAAAAATATTTTCCATTGCTGAAAATAAGTTTATTTTTTTTGTGAAACCTCAAAAGTTTGGGCCCAAATACATTTCTAAAAGCCCTAATAAAATACTACAGTAAATTGAAATATAAAAAAAAATAAAGTTGTTTTGGCACAGTGCCACCTTGGGGCCCGTCATCTCTCTTCGGTTTAAAGGGAGCGATAAACCCCTTTTGCTGTGCCAGAGTTTCTGTACCGTGCTGCCACTTATCACAACAATCTAATGTAAACCCTATAGTAGCCGTGTGTCTGTGTCCGTCTGTTTTTTGGGGAGCCGAAACTGTAAAATTTAATTTTGATGAGGGTGGCCCAAAAAAAAATTTCAAATAAAACGTAGGTGGAAACAGCTTGGTCGCATGTTTGATTGGGGGAAAAAAAATTTTTTAAGGGGGTTTTTCGCTAAAAAAAAATTTTTAGGAGTATTAGATTACAGGAAAAACTCTGGGGGGAACGGGCCCTTTCCCCATTTTTACAACTCCGAACTCATGGGCTCACCGTTTTGTGGGGTTCTGGGGAAATTTGGGTGATTTTTTTCTTATTACTGCAAAATTTTCCCTCGCCTGATATTTTTTTTTGTTTATATTTCCAGGGAAGACTAAAGGGCGTAGTGCCCCCAGGAAACCCAGAAAACCCTGAGTGTTAACGTTATCAGATTTCATTCAACATAACTTTGGAGTGTTTTATCTCTTGCCTCTTTCTCTTCTTGGTCTCCCCAGCCCCGCCCTCCTCCTCACCATCCCTGCCTTGGGGTCCTTTTAGTATTTTCCCTTCCTAAAGTTAATTTTATATAACCCCTTAAACTATCTAATATACTATAGCAGCAGCCGTGGGTTTGTCTGTCTGTCCCCGTTTTGTTATTAAAGCGCAGCCGTGGGTCTGTGTCTGTTTTGGTTTTAGCAGGGACCGTGGGGCTTCTGTCTGTCTGTTTTTTATAGCAGCAGCCGTGGTCAGTTCCCGTTTTTTTTATAGCAGCAGCCGTGGGGCCCGTCCCGGGCTGTCTGTTTTTTTTATAGCCAGCCGTGGGTCTGTCTGTCCCCGTTTTGTTATAGCAGTAGCCGTGGGGCTGTCGGTCCGTTTTTTTTAAGCAGCACCGTGTCTGGGCTGTCTGTTTTTTTATAGCAGCAGCCCCTGCTGTCTGCTGTTGTTTTTTTTTATAGCAGCAAACCGTGTCTGTTTTGTCTGTTTTGTTATAGCACAGCCGTGGGTCCCGTCGTCTGTTTTTTTTAAGCAGCAGCCGTGGGGGCTGTCCCGTCTGTTTTTTTTTATAAACAGCAGGGCCCTGGGGCGGGCTGTCCCGTTTTTTTTTTTATAGCGCAGCCGTGGGTCTTTTCCCGTCTGTTTTGTTATAAAACAGCAGCCGTGTGTCTGTCTGGCTGTTTTGTTATAAAACAGCACCGTGGGTCCCTTTCCCCGTCTGTTTTTTTTTATAGCACAGCCTGTGTCCCGTCTGCCTGTTTTTTTTAAAAGCAGCAGCCCCGGGGGGGGTCTGTCTGTTTTTTTTATAGCACCCGTGGTCTGTTTCTGTCTGTTTTTTATAGCAGCAGCCCCTTTTCTTTCTGTCTGGGTTTTTTTATAAACAGCGCCGTGGGGGGGCTGTCTGTCTTTTTTTTATCAGCACCGTGTGTCTGCCCGTCTGTTTTGTTAAACGGGGCGGCCCTGTCCCGTCTGTCTTTTTGTTTAGCAGCAGCCCTGGGTTTTGTCTGTCTGTCTGTTTTTGGTTTAGCCGCAGCCGTGGTCTGCTGTCTGTCTGGTTTTTTTTATAGCAAACGCCCTGTCTTCTGTCTGTCTGTTTTGTTATAGCAGCGCCCTGTTTGTCTGTCCCCGTCTGGTTTTTTTATAGCAGCAGCCGGGGCCCGTCTGTCGTCTGTTTTGTTATAGCACAGCCGTGTCCCGTCTGTCCCGTCTGTTTTTTTTATAGCAGCAGCCGTGTGTCTGTCTGTCTGTCTTTTTTGTTATAGCAGCGCCGTTGGTCTGTCCCGTTTTGTCTGTTTTGTTATGCCCGGGAGCCCCTGGGTCTGTCTGTTTCCCCGCTGTTTTTTTATAGAAACAAACCGTGGTCTGTCTTTCGGGGCTGTCTGTTTTTTTTATAAACAGCAGCCCTGTGTCTGTTTTGGGCCCGGCTGTCTGTTTTTTTTTAGCAGCAGTCGTGTCCCGTCTTTCTGTTTTGTTATAGGGGCAGCCGTGTGTCCCTTTTTGTCTGTCCCGTTTGTTTAGCAGCAGCCTTGGGGCCCGTCTGTCTGTCTGTTTGTTATAGCAGCAGCCGTTTGGGGCGTCTGTCTGTCTGTTTTTTTTTATAGCACAGCCCTGGGTCTGTCTGTCTGCGGGCTGTTTTTGTTATAGGGAGCAGCCGTGTTTTGTCTGTCCTTTTCTGTTTTTTTTTATCGCAGGGCCCTGGGGCTTCTTCTTTTCTGTCTGTTTTTTTTATAAAGGGGCAGCCGTGGCTGTCCCGTCCCGGGCTGTTTTGTTATAGCAGCAGCCGTGTCTGGGCCGTCTGTCCCGTTTTTGTTATGCAGCAGCCGTGGGGCTGTCTTTCTGTCCCGTCTGTTTTTTTTTATAGCACAAACCGTGGGTCTTCTGTCCCGTCTGTTTTGTTATAGCCCGCAACCCCTGGGGGCTGTTTTTTCTTTTCTGTCTGTTTTTTTTTATAGCAGCAAACCGTGGGGCGGGCTGTCTGTTTTGTTTTGGGGTTTTAGAACAGCCGTGGGTCTGTTTTGTTTTGTTATAGCAGCAACCCCTGGGTCGTCTGTTTTGTTATAGCAGCAGCCGTGGGCTGTCTGTTTTGTTATAGCCCAGCCGTGGGGGTTTTCTGTCTGGGGGGTTTTGGGTAGCCGAAAATTAAAATTTATCTGATCAGATCGAGATGAGAAAGGGGGGGAATAGGAGAGAAAGAGAGAGAAGAGAAAAGAGAGAGGAGGAGAGAGAGAGAGAAAAGAGAGAGAGAGGGGAGGACAGAGAGAAAGAAAAAGAGAGAGAGATTTTCTGCACACCCGGGTCTGGGGGGATTTGGGGAATGGAAAACACGTCACCACGGGGGCCAGACAAACCCCCCCCCCAAGGAAAAAAACCCCCCTTTGGGCAAACCCCCCAAGCAAAAAGCGAAATAGGACAAAAGCCCCTCAGTTTAAAACCTTAAAATCTCTCATAATT
The DNA here is from genome assembly GCA_016584305.1 of Chionoecetes opilio. Lineage (NCBI taxonomy): Eukaryota > Metazoa > Arthropoda > Malacostraca > Decapoda > Majidae > Chionoecetes > Chionoecetes opilio. The sequence continues at coordinate 43,270 of JACEEZ010019365.1, forward strand.
TAAAAATAATAAAATAAATTTTAAAAATAATAATAATAAAAATAGATATAAAAAAAATTGATAATTTAAAAATAAGAAAACAATAATACGAATAAGAAAAAGAAAGAAGGGTAAAAAAGAACATGAAAATTTTTCAAAACAAAATTAAGGCAAGGCAAGTGTGTGGTTGTGTGTGGGCTCGGTGAGCGAGACCCCGGGGAGGTCCCCCCTTTTTTAAACCCAGTAATCCCCCCTAACGGATTAGCAAATCCATTTAACTGTCAGTAACCTCCCGCGGTGCCACATCCCCTCCTTTCCAAATTTTCCCCCCAAATTGTAAACGTTTTTCCAAAGCCTTTCCCTAGTACATGTTAAAAATGACAAGGCCCCTTTTCCCCCTTTTAAAAGACTTTTCCCCGGGTGGATTCCCACTTCTAGGGGTAATGTTTTCCAAACTGTCATCGGGTTTAAAAGGCCTTTTTCCCCAGAGTTTAAAAAGCCTTGTATTCATCTCAAGCCCTTTTCTTGTAACTCTTCCCCTGGGTTTTCTATTGCCTTCCTTTTTTGTCACTCTACAAGTCGTTTATGCCCATCAACGGGCATGGGTGCCCTTTGAAACAAAGAAAATTAATATTACTATAATTTTTTTTTCCATTTCGTTGTTTTGGGCATGCGATCAGCTTGGGAAAAATATGACAAGAAAAATTAGATATAAATTAAAAAGCATCGTTTTCCCCCCTTTTGCCGTATCATACTTGAAAAATTTGTCGGATGTCCCCTAAAATCTAAAAAAATACTTCCAATGAGTTTTATCAAAGCTAAGATAATTTGGGGAAAAAAAACACCTCCCAAAAACTCTCTTTATGCCCGAGATATAAAAATTTTAAGCTTTTCAAGATGTCGGCGGCGGCTTTTTTTTTAATATTGGGGTCCCAGAAAAGTTTAGCCGTCATTTCCCAGAGGGGCGAGGGCTAGTTTTTTCTTTACAATGGTTTCCCGGGTTTTCAAAACCGCGAAAAAAAAGGGAGGAGAAAATGGTCACGGACTCCATAAAAAGACTACCAAGGGGGCAATTTTTTCCCCAAGGGTGCAAACGTCTTATAACCCAAAATATGGTCTTTATTTTTAATTTTTAAAGAGACCTCCGCACAGGGGGTAGGCCCATTAAATTTTATATCACCATTGAAGGGTTTAAAGATCCTGTTATGAAACCAAAAAGTCTTTATACAGTAAGGGATTACAAAAAAGAAATCAATCATCTGCTCCCATCATGGGGGGGGGGAAAAGAGTGGTCAGCGTCCCCCGAGTGGCGGTTTTCGCTGACGAAGTTCCCCTCCCCCAAAGAAAAACCAAAAACTTTTTGCCCGGGTTAGTGGGCCCAGAACCCCCCAATGCTGTCCCCTTTAAACCCACCTTCGATTGTGAGTGCATCGGAGGACACAGGCGGCGGCATGAGCCTCTAATCACAGGCGTCGCTATAAAAATCCTGCTTGCGCCACCACGGGCGAGGACCAACCATCACAGTCCTCGGTGAACCTCCAGAGCCTGCCATCCACCCCTGGAGCTCACTGCCTACACGCCCCATAGGCATAAATGTAAAAAAAAAATTAATAATAATAATCTTTTCATAGCACTTTCCAGCAACAGCCAATGCCTCTCATTTGTTTTAGGAGGAGGATACTGACATATTATGGTACTTTGTTGAACCCCATTTATAAGGTTGAGTAGGGTCCTGGTAGTCAGGTCAGGTGGGGGTCTTGGTAGACCGCACATTACAGTACGGTAGACTACAGACACCGAGGTAGACCGCACGCGGTAGTAGCACCATCACAATGTAGGTTTTCCTGATGAAGCTTAACCTCAACTAAAATCCTAGGGTCGCCATGGTCGTTTCCATTGATACCAATGTATCTCCATCAGAAAAAGCACTAAAAACTGGGCTTGGAAATAATAGTCAATGTCTCAGGATAAATTTACACCATACACATAATCTACTAGCTGTACAAAACTCGCTTCCATTTTCCCCGACCAAAACATTCCCGACGGGAACCGGGGTCCCGACGGGTTCTTTCCGGCGTTCCAACGGGTCCCAGGTAGTGACAAAAGGGAAACCAGGGGAGTGACGGAATTGTACAAAACACAAGTGTGCCCGCCCCGCCCCGCATTGACCAGCCCGCACGCCAGCCGCCGAGTGGTCCGCTCTGTCCCGCCCTGCGGGGGGATTATTACCCTACCCGAACCAAAACCTTATCTAACAGGGGGCCTCGACCCCCTGGTGGGATTATTAACCTAATCTAACTCCTAAAGGGTAGGGGGGCCTTGGAACGGGGTGGGTATGCGCTATTGCACAAATATGTAATTTTTTTGATATGTAGGCCTATAGGTGTAAGTTTAAAAGGTTACGCGGAAGTGGATTTATGCGGGGTTCACACTTCCCGTATTTGCTACGTCCGTCTTGCCACCGTGACGTCACCGTGACGTCACTTCCTGCTTGTGTGACCTTGAAAGACGTGCGTCTGGAGGCAAAAGATTCGGAGCCTCCAATTCTTTTGGCGCGCTGCGTGAGCGGTGGTGCCACAATTTATAGAACATTATACGTAACTAAGTTTTGCAATATCAAAATAATGCTGCTTCCAAGGTCTGATTTAAATATATTTATTATCAGTGATTCTGGAAAGACAATATTAGTAATGGAAGACATACATGATGTGAAAATATTGTGTCCGCTGCTTGAAGGTGGAACAGCGGCACCGCTGCTTGAATGTAAGCTCGACCACCACCACTACCTTCTGTGTATTTTAATTGCGTTATTTCTCGTGTTTCTCTAGGTAGTTGAACTAGTTCTAACCCTCTCACGTGCCCTCTAATAGCTACTATATACCATCCTTCCTACAGCATCACGCTACGCCATCAACACCCTCTACAGGCCGTGTAATAGGTAGTAATTATTAGTTACTTGAAAAATACAGCCATGACTGCGATATGTGGAAACACTTGTGGACCCCGCTATACAGATTCCACTTGTAAGCTTTGCAATAGATTGTTGTCAGGGGATTGTAGCGCTATATAAATAGGCCAGGGAGTGAAGGGGGATATAGTGAAGGGAGTAATAGGTGTGTCATGGGGTACAAAAGGGAGGAAGTAAGGAAAGCAAGGAGGTTTTATACTGCAATGGTTTTCATGATATGAGCCAGCGGGAGTGATCGACCAATGAGACGAGGTAACGTCATCGTGACGTCACGGTGACGTCACGATAACAAGACGGATGTAGCAAATACATGAAGTGTTAACCAGCTTTATGCTGCTCAATATACTAAGCAAAAATTTACATATATAAATTACTAGCCGCAAAGCCGCCCTCCGGGCGGCCTTTTTGGCTAGCTCCTGCGGAGGTATTGGTGGGCCTTCGGCCCACCACCTGTGTTTGGTGGGCCTAAGGCCCACCAACACAGACTCTCCAGATAGACCCATTACCCACCACCTCGGCCCACTAGCACTAGCTCCTGCGGAGGGCCCCACCAAACACAGACCTCCAGATAGCCCCTTCTAACTTCCTGAAATCATGGATGTAGAAATGTTTGTATTAACGCCAACCCATTCACATCACCCCCCACCCATTCACTCACCCGTTACCAATCACCCCCACCCATTCACTCACCATTACCCATCACCACACACCCATTCACTCACCCATTACCCATCTATTCCCTCACCCATCACCCATCACCCCCACCCATTCACTCATCCATCACCCCACACCCATACCCATCACCCCACCCATTCACTCACCCATTACCCATCACCCTACATCAAGGTTTCCTCAATTCTCGCAACCCACTTTTTTTCACACTTTTCGCTAATAGGCTGCTAAAAAAAAAAAAAAAAAAGTGATCGGATCATCTCATAAGTGGGCTTAAAACCTTCCCCTAGTCAACTGTTCCAAAAATGTGGTATATGATGGGATTCCGCCACGGGGGGCGGAACCTATACCACACACACACACACACACACACCACACACCACACACACACACACACACACACACACAGACACAGACACACACACACACATACACACACTTCGCTTATATTATTATAGATAGAAGTGGTAACAGCGGTACCGAGTGCGCAGCTCTCGGCCATTATGACCGTATCTGATTACAGTTTTTTGGCAAAACCGTGTTTTTTCTTAATATATTTATTAAAGGTCCCATCAAAAGCGACTCCCTGGAAAAACAAAATATCAGATGAATTAAAAACACGGCAAATCTTATAAAAGAATATGTTTATGTCCTCATAATTATATAATTAGCAGTCAAGATAGTACGCCAATTCACCTATGAGTAGGTCATGTCGCTACAATTTATTGAGTTTTTATAGGAAAGTTTATGAGACGGCAGATAATGATAAGGATTATGATATCATATACCTGGACTTTAGTAAGGTATTCGACAAAGTACCACACGAGCGACTCTTAAATAAGGTTAAGGCTCATGGAATAGATGCGAAGCTTCTTCGTTGGATCAGAGCTTGGCTAAGTGATAGGCAACAAAGGGTTACAATTAATGGTTCTAAATCTGAATGGGGACAGGTGACAAGTGGAGCTCCACAAGGGTCTGTTTTGGGTCAATTACTAATTTTTATTTACATCAACGACTTGGATAGTGGGATTAGCAGTGATATCAGCAAGTTTGCTGATGATACTAAGGTGGGTAGGATTATTGGATCACAGTCTGATGTGAACATATTGCAGGGAGACTTAGATAAACTTAATGAGTGGGCAGTCAGATGGCAGATGGAATTTAATATTGATAAGTGCAGCGTTATGAATGTTGGTAGAAAAAACCCTGGTAATAGATACACCATGCGCAATGTATCGCTGAAAAGATCAGACGGTGAAAAAGATCTTGGAGTGAGGGTGAGCCCAGACCTCTGACCTAGGAAACCATGTATTGAGGCTAGAAATAGAGCTAATAGAGTGTTAGGATTCATTACCAGAAGTGTTAAAAGTAGAAGTGCGGTGTGGGATTTTATGTCACATACATATTTAATATGAGGGTTCTTACCTATCAATCAAACCCATGGCTATCATCCCGACACTTCATCCTAGCTAATTAAGCAACTAGGATACTTATCGGTGGATAGTGGGTTGAATTACGGCTGTAGGTTTGGATTAACACTGTATGTCCGGTGATCCGATGTGGTCGCCGCGTGATCAGACCGCCCGTGATTGACAAGAGGCGGTGGGCTGGAGACTTAGTGTTTCGATACGGGCGTCAAAAGGTCTTCATAACCAGGTTATCCATGACGCACGGCTATTATCAGTGTGTTGTATTCTAACAGGGTCCTATTGGTTTACACTTATATGTACAATTAACTATGTACAAAATCTCTTCATATTAATCAGAGAAAAGATGTTAGTCCCATGAGGGCTGACATGGTACTTGTACTTGTACTTATATACTACAAGCACGTATATTTAATAAGATGTTAACTCCTCGGATGTCTAGAGTGTACTGATTCTCCGAGAGTGGCGAGACCCCCGTTACCAATACCTATGACACGTGTAGGTCACAGGTGGCCTAGAATCTAAATGGGCGGCAGCCAACGACCGCGCTCCAAATTAAGGTGCTAATTATTTAAGTGCAATGCTTATTAACCACTGGGAATATTAATTTATCCTATCCCAGTACTTATCATTTACTTAAATTACCTTAATATTACACATTACCATTATAATCATATACATCCCTATACGCACTCCCCCTATGACGAGCGGAAAATACCTCACTCACAAGGGGGGGGGGAAACCACCACTCTACCAATTATGAGAGGGTGGTTGATGGATAATTTCCATCAACTTACACTTGGCACCAATGTGGGAATTTATGTCACACTAGCCGCAAAGCCGGCCTCCGGGCGGACTTTTTGGCTAGCTCCTGTGGAGGGCTATTGGTGGGCCCTTCGGCCCACCACCTGTGTTTGGTGGGCCGAAGGCCCACTAAACATTGACTCTCCAGATAGCCCCTTCTAACTTTCCTGAAATCATGGATGTAGAAATGTATGTATTAACGCCAACCCATTCACATCACCCCCAACCCATTCACTCACCCATTACCCATCATCCCCCACCCATTCACTCACCCATTACCCATCAACCCCCACCCATTCACTCACCCATTACCCATCACCACACACCCATTCACTCACCCATTACCCATCACCCCCCATCTATTCCCTCACCCATCACCCATCACCCCTAACCCATTCACTCACCCATCACCCCACACCCATTACCCATCACCCCACCCATTCACTCACCTAACACCCTACATCAAGGTTTTCTCAATTCTCGCAACCCACTTTTTTTCTTCACAATTATCGCTAATAGGCTGTTAAAAAAATAAAAATATCAGATCATCTCATAAGTGGGCCTTTCCATGGTCAACCTGATTCCAAAAATGTGGTATATGATGGGATTCCGCCACGGGGGGCCGAACCTATACCACACACACACACACACACACACACACACACACACACACACACACACACACACACACACACACACACACAGACACACATACACACACACACACTTTCGCTTATATTATTATAGATACATATTTAATATAAGGGTTCTTTACCTAACAATCAAACCCATGTTATATCTCCCGACATATTATCCCAGCTAATCAACTAACAAGGATACTTATCGGTGGATAGTGGGTTGAAATGCGGATCAGGTGGTGATTAATACTGCATGTCCGGTGATTCGATGTGGTCGCGCGTGATCAGAGCCCGTGATTGACAAGAGGCGGAGGGCTGGAGACTTAGTGTTTCGTTATCGCGTCAGGTTGGTTTTCACACCCTGTTATCCATGACGCACGACTATTACAGGAGAACCTCGTTTAACCGGCATTTAAAACAACGGCAGCCTCAAAACAACGGCACTATTCGACCCAGGCTTTTTTTTTTTTTTTTTTTTTTTTTTTTTCTCTCCCACTGATAAACTCTGGAACTCTCTTCCTGTTTCTGTTTTTCCACTTTCCTATGACTTACATCTTTTCAAAATAAGAGTAACAAGACACCTCCCGAACTAAATTGGCTCACCCCACTTTTTTATTTTATGCTCTTACTGTCTTCTTTATAGGGACTGCCAACTAAGCGGGCTTTGTGTTACCCATTTTTGTTGTGCCCTTGGCCAGTTCCTTGTGATGGAAAAAAAAAAAAAAAAAAAAAGGGGGATTTTGGGCGATTCCATAAGAGTAACTCTCAAAACAACGGCAAAATGAGTTATCCGGCATGCGCTCCCCCCCGAGGGTGCCGGATAAACGAGGTTCTCCTGTATCAGTGTGTTGATTCTAACACGTCCTATTGGTTTTACACTGATATGTACAAATCTTCTTTATACAAGCACGTATATTAGTAAGAGATGTTATTAAGGCAAGGGTCTGGCGTGTACTGATTCTCTCCCTGTGGGCGGCTGGTGGCGTCCACCATAAATTACACGTATCAACTTTTAGGTAGACGGCAGGTGTACCACCTGAATTGGTGCAAATTCAAATGACGGCGACCATTAGCCAGTCGCTCCAAATTATGGTGCAAATGCTTAATAACCACTGGGAATATTAATTTATATTATCCCCAGTACTTATCATTTACTTAAATTACCTTAATATTACCCATTACCATTATAATTATATACATCCCTATACGCACTCCCCCTATGACGAGCGGAAAATACCTCACTCACAAGGGGGGGGGAAACAAAATCACCACTCTACCAATTACGAGAGGGTGGTTGATGGATAATTTTCACACTGGGGGCCGGCGAAGACTGAAGTTCTGCTTCATGTGACATCACCCCAGGCCACATAGCGCCGCAACATTTGATTAGGTGTTTCGGCACTTTGGTCTTTAGCTATTTAAAAATTAATAGCTCTGATAGAGGTACCAGTGAATATGCTGACATATACTTGATCGGGGGAGAGTTATCTCCTGACCTTGCAAGGAATATAACCCTGCAGGGAATATTAACCCTGCAGGGAATATTAACCCTGCAGGGAATATTAACCCGGCAGGGAGTATTAACCCTGCAGGGAATATTAACCCTGCAGGGAGTATTAACCCTGCAGGGAATATTAACCTTGCAGGGAATAGATGTTATAGTATCCCCAGGATAGTCATCACCATTGACCTCAAATGGTTTTAGGATCTCTTTATCAGCGAGAAGTTCAGGGGGACCTAGATAGGAGACTAATCTACACTCAGATCTATTAAATTTAATGAGAGATTTAAGGTAATATTTGACTGCCTGTCTACCATGATTTATCCAAAAATTACACCTGATATCGGCTAATATTGTGAAAAGAATACATATTTAATTTGAAGTCCTTACCTAATCATCAAACCCATGTTCTATCTCCCGACACATTATCCCAGCTAATCAACTAACAAGGATACTTATCGGTGGATAGTGGGTTGAAATGCGGATCAGGTGGTGATAAATACTGCATGTCCGGTGATCCGATGTGGTCGCGCGTGATCAGAGCCCGTGATTGACAAGAGGCGGAGGGCTGGAGACTTAGTGTTTCGTTATCGCGTCAGGTTGGTTTTCACACCCTGTTATCCATGACGCATGGCTATTATCAGTGTGTTGTATTCTAACAGGGTCCTATTGGTTTACACTTATATTTACAATTAACTATGTACAAAATCTCTTCATATTAATCAGAGAAAAGATGTCAGTCCCATGAGGGCTGGAATGATACTTGTAGACAAGCACGTATATTAACTGCGTCATAGATAACAGGGTGTGAAAACCAACCTGACGCGATAACGAAACACTAAGTCTCCAGCCCTCCGCCTCTTGTCAATCACGGGCTCTGATCACGCGCGACCACATCGGATCACCGGACTTGCAGTATTAATCACCACCTGATCCGCATTTCAACCCACTATCCACCGATAAGTATCCTTGTTAGTTGATTAGCTGGGATAATGTGTCGGGAGATAGAACATGGGTTTGATGATTAGGTAAGGACTTCAAATTAAATATGTATGTGAAATAAATTCCCACATTGGACTAGGGGTTGAACTATGTCATAGGTTTGAGTCTCATTATTGGCGAGAAAACCTGAACTTTATTAATTATCGGTAGTTGTAACAATTCAATTATCTCCCTGCTTATGAAGGATCTTTGTGCACCACTGTCAAACATTGTCTTTACATTGACTGAATGACCATTATGGCTCACATTCAACTCTGCAGTGGGAGCAGCTGCTGAACTACTCTTATTAGTGACTGCCATTTTAACTACTGTAGGGTATAAAAACTTATTATAAAGCTTTATCTGGCTCTAGTCAGACCTAACCTAGACTATGCGGTTCAGTTTTGGTCTCCATATTACAGGATGGATATAGCCTTGTTAGAATCAGTGCAGAGAAGGATGACCATAATTATTCAAGGGATGTGTAACTTTAGTTATGAGAAGAGATTGAAGCTATTAAAGTTACGCTCACTCGAGAGACGCAGAGTAAGGGGTGATCTGATAGAAGTTGTTCAGTGGATAAAGGGATTTAATATAGGAGAGGTAGGAAAAGTTCTTACGGCTATTAACCAGGGTTGAACAAGAAGTAACGGATTCAAGCTGCAAAAGCGTAGATTTAAAATAAAAATAGGGACAAACCGGTTCACAAATAGGGTGGTGAATGATTGGAATGGACTCAGTAGACAGGTAGTTAGTGCAGTCATTGAGGAGCTTTAAAGAGGGGCTGGATAGGTTCATGGATTAGGATGAAAGGTGGATGTAGGTAGTATTAGGTAACAGGAACTACCACGTGTAGGCCTCACGGCCTCTTGTAGCTTCCTTATTTTCTTATGTTCTTATGTACACAGCTTTAGAGTTTGGGGCGGGGCCACCGCTGGCCCGCTCCCTGCCCCGCACTGGGCCTGTCACAACTAGCCCCGCTCCCCCATGACTAAACCTAACCTAACCTTTTGTAACCTCCTATCCTGTCTAAACCTAACCTAACCTTTTGTAACCTCCTAACCTGACTTAACCTAGCGTAACATAACCTGACTATTGGCTTTCAAAAATAGAATTCTTAATTTGCCGAGCCAGCTCAAACATGAAAATTTTCAGTGACGAGATTTACACAATGAAACAGATGAGGATTTATTGTCTGGAGGATGCACTAATACAAAGTGTTATACCCCAATATTTCCTAAGCTAGGCAATACACTTGTAATAGGGTAAGCCGTAGGTCCAATGAAAAGTGAAATATAGATTATTTCGAATTTGGCAGGGTGTTTTCTTATGTAAAATTGAATTTTAAGGGTGGTTTGTCCTCTTCAACTTTTTGGTTTGAGCACTTCTTGCTATGCAAAAATGGACTTTTATATTTATATGCAAAACATAGCTTAAAGTGCGATTTTGCATAGTAAGAATTGCTCAAATGCAAAAATGGAATTAGATAAAATCGTCTAAGAATTCTATTTTACATAGGAAATTGGCATGCCAAAGTTGAGAAAAAGAATTTTTGTTATACGGCGTACCCTAACCAGGGTACCAAAATAGTTGGATTGGGTTACGATGGGAGGAAGGACAAGACCAGGGCGATGGTGCCCGACAGCTATGGGAAACTGCACCCAAGGTTGATCAGGGAGGAGCATGTGTCAGTGACAGAGGAGCCATCTGGAAGGTACCTTTGGCACTTTGTACCAGAGGACCCGGTGCCACCTGAAAAGCCTGCGTTCAAGGTGGCTCAGGCTCTCTATGATTTGCTGGTGACATACGACTCCGCCGACTCACCGATCGTACTGCAAGGTGACTCAACTATGGCCAACACGGGGTGGAAGGGTGGTACTCACGCCCATTTGGAGAAGATGCTGGGACGCAAGCTCTTCTGGAGTATATGCGTGTTGTACACAAACGAGTTGCCCCTGCGCCACCTTATCACCAGCATCGACGGGCCTACCTCATCTGACACTGGCTTCACGGGTCCAGTGTGCAGTCTGCTGTCCAGCGTGAATGAGATGCAGTACAACGCAGAGTTCAGAGGAGTGCCAGGCGGTGAAGATCTCACGGAGATACCGGAGTATATCCTGGTCAACATGTCCACTGACCAGCAGGTCTCCTACCAGCTGGTCCAGGCTGTGAAGCGGGGCGTTCTCCCGTCCGAGCTGCAGGAGATCAAGTGTGGCAAGGTGTCCCACTCCAGATGGCTCACCACAGCCCAGTCGCTCGTGTACATGTGGACCAGAAAACATGGACTGACTGGTAAAGAACTGAATACCCTGAAAATCATAGTCAAGTACTGCCTGCAGGTGTACTTCAAACTCTACTACGACATCAAGGTTCACCACAGACTAGAGGACGGCCCCAAGCACATCCTCACGCAGCTCAGAGTGATGAGGTCGCAGCCCAAGAAGGTCCACACAGCTGTGACCTTCGACGTGCGGACAGGAGCATGGTTCGCACACTCAGAATGTGTCCTCCTCTCGCTGATGGCGAGTCAGAGTGAGGACGACCGCAGGTTCGCCGTGACCCAGATTTTGAAGCTGAGGGCTGGCGAGGAGTATGGGGACACCAGTGTAAGACCTCGCATCACACCCAAGCTGAACTTGTCAGCCACCAGCTTGCAGACACTGATCAGCTGGCAGCCTGGCCAGGTGCACGAGCCGGCATTCACCTGTTCACTGTCCGGGGATCAGATCCAGGAGAATCCTGGTCAAGCCGTACGAGGTTCCGGAGTTCTCTATCCACATTCAGAGCACCGAAAGAGTAGTGAAGCAGGTGACAGAGGCTGCGGCAGCAGTGGTGGGGGCAGCAGGCCAGAGACGGGTTCATCCGTGCTCGGGCCCACCACCGGGAGACCATGCCCTGCTTCAGGTCTAAGAAGGACATGATGGACACGTTCTAGGCCAACGTAGAGGCTGTGACACTGGGATGTAGTGCCTGATGAACCAACTGATCAGAAAGAGCCTACCACGCTAGTCATTTGGAACTCATATTGGTGCATGATGCAATAAACAGGACCAACCGGACACTGCGTACTCATTTAAGCATTATTCGATAAGGGTGCAATATAAAAGTGCGATTGTGCATAGTAAGAATTGCTCAAATGCAGAAATGGAATGAGATAAAATCGTCTTAGAATTCCATTTTACATAGGAAATTGGCATGCCAAAGTTGAGAAAAAGAATTTTTGTTATACGGCGTACCCTAACTTGTAATCTTACCTTGGCAATGCGTTCAGGGCACCTCCAACCCTCATGGAAATTCACTAAATATGTGGAGATATGTACAAGTTTTCCATAACATATTGGAAAAGTTAGCCAAGAAGCCGCCATTGGCGCCTCCTTCCATCACGCCCTTCGCTTTAGGGGGTGTCTGGTGCATGGTATCTTTCACCCCTCTGTGTCTGTGTGTGTGTCGGCACAATGCATGGCAATTTATCTGTGCTCATATGAGGCAGGCGTTGGAAAAAATGTATTGTTGTGTCAATATGTTGCACAATTTTTGGGGCAATAATTTATTGTTGTCTGCCCGGTGATATGCAATCATTTATTTCAAGTCTAGAGCAATTAGTGAGCAATCATAAGAATATTGTTTCGGTAAAACTTTTTTTTAATATTTTTTTTTTTACATCACAAAGGACTGGCCAAGGGCATAAAAAACAAAAGTAACAAAAAGCCCGCTTAGTTGCCATGCCCTATAAAGGAGACAGTAAGAGAATATAGGCGAGTGTTTGTTAGAGCCAATCTCATGTCATCCCGGACATCCTGTTCCTATTCTTCGTTTTAATGTTGACAAGAGTTGAAAATCCTGCCTCACACAGGGAGGTGGAAGCACATGGAAGAAGGACACGTAAGGCTATCACGCTGACTTTGGAGTATGAGTGATGCATAGCGCACCAGAACCGAGTCACCGAGTTCTCCTTGAACAGATAACGAGGCGGGGAGTCGTTCCGTAGATCCAGAAATTCATCTTGGATTTCATCTGGGATGCTGGATACATCAAGTGCAGGAGAAAAAGGGTTCCCCACCAGGGTCTGCTCTTCTGCTAGCTCAGGGAAGTAGCGCTCCTATTCCTTTTCTCGACACTCCAGGTGTTCAGTAGTCTTATCCTTCAGGAACTGATCAAGTTGGCCCTCAGGCTCATTCATCACTCCACAAAGATTTTCAAACATAGCCATGTTTCCAAGATTGATTTTCCGACGCCAGTTCTGCTGTTTGAAAACGAAGGCCCATAGATTGTCTTGAAAAATGAGAACATGTGTTTCCCGTCCCTGAAGTTTCAAATTTAGCTTGTTTAACTGGTCGAAAATGTCCGCAAGGTACGCAACCCTTTTAGTCCATGCTTTATCATCGCAGTGACCCACAAGATCTGTCTTTGCTTGAACTTAGAAAAAGAAATAACTTGGAGCCAAAAATAACTTTATTTCATCTTTCATCTCGAAGACACGATTAACAACGTTCCCTTTCGAGAACCAACGTACTGCCGTGTAGAAGACAAGGACTTCGTGGGCAGCATTCATGTCGTTGCATAATTCTTTGAATAGGCGAGTGTTGAGTGCTGCAGTCTTCACATAATTCACAATTTTGATCACAGAATCAAGCACTTCCTGCAGAGAGGCAGGCAGGAAGGGTCTTACTAGCGAGAGCATATCGGTGGATCATGCAGTGGATGCCCTTGCCATGGGGTGCCAGTCTCTTCACTCTTGACTGGCATCCTGCCTTTGATCCTAGCATAGCCGGTGCTCCATCTGTACAAACCCCGCACACGTTTTCCCATGGAAGACCTTCGCCTTGGAAAAAGTTTTAAACTTTTTTCCATGCCATCATCAGATTTTGTAGTGGTTTCAAGTGCACTGCAGAACAAGAATTCTTCTGTAATGTCATCTGAATGAATGTTTCTCACGAAGACAAGCAACTGAGAACATGAACGCACATCCATTGATTCGTCAAGTTGAGAGGAGAACAACGGAGAAGCTTTGATTTTAGTCAAAACCTGCTGCTTCACATCCATAGACATCTTAGAAACACGCCTCTGAATAGTAGTATTTGACAGAGCTACTTGCTCCATCTTCTTTGCACTGCCGTCCCCAAGAATAAGCTTTACCGTTTTCCAGGGTTGTTTGATTTAAATCAAGTTGATTTTAATCACTGATTTAAATCATGATCTAAATCAAATTATTTAAAAAAAAAAAATCACTGATTTAAATCATAACATTATCATTATTTGAAAACGAAAAGGGAAAGAAGGAAAATTAAGCAAATGGGCTTTGTGAAGACCAATTTTATCATTGTAGTATATAATGATATCATAATGAGACACAATGAGTGGTGCGGGGAATCCACTGTGGCACTTTTAGATAGCAAATTGCCATGGGGCTATTTTCACAGCAGAAATATTTTGTTCTCAATTATATAAATATTTTTGTTGTACTGTACAAAAAGCCACACTACTATAACCAAAAGTTGAATGTGCGTGCTACTTTTGTTTATAAAAAGCCAAAGTGATATTAACCAAAGTTTAATATGCGTTATGATTAATTATATTATCAAACAAAAAATATAATTCTCTTGTTTAACTGCCGAAGTAATTATTATTACAACAAAAATCCCATTGCATGTGATTGACTTCCCATTGGGAAGTCAAGATTGACTATGAAAGTAGCAAGGATGACTATGGAAAATTAGGCCCAACAGTATGATATAGCAAAATCAGGCAATATTTTGTGTAGCTGACACTCATCACAGACAGAATGGTGACCTTTCATATGCCAGCTAGGAGGTTATTACTGGAGGTCAAATTAATAATCATTTGGTGTGTCTTGGGGGGAGGGGGGGGGTAAGGCTTGCAGGACGGTAAAGACCGCTTACTCGATCCCCCAGCCAATAGGAACCACGAATGGGACAGGGCCAGTCTGGAAGCGTTTTCGCGAGCATCAGTGCAGCCTGGGCCAGCCTAGACTGGTCTAGACCGGTCTAGACAGGCCTGGCAAACGTTGCGAAAACGCGCTTATAGACATGTGATGATGTGACAACGTCCATCACAGAAATATAAAATATGTAAATTCATCTGTATTTCATGTTATAGGCATGTTTTATTCACTTATTCTTTCTCTTTTTAGTTATAAATATGCTAAACAATATCCTGTTGTAGTAGTTAGATTTCATGTAGAACATCAAATTAATGAAATAAAAAAATTCGATTTAAATCAAATAAATCGGATTTAAATCAAATAAATCTGATTTTTTTTTTTTTTTTAATAAAAAAAATCTACAACCCTGCCGTTTTCCACATGCAGGGCTTGATAAGTTTTCTGCAATCATGTGAGGCTTCTTTAATTTACCCTTAGTAGTAGCGATACTATACCCACTAGTAGCGATATGAATAATTGACTAAAATCGCGAACAAATTCAACTTAATTATTTTTTATTTATGTATTGTGATATATTAATGAACTATTGTATAATTTAACTTTAAAAAGAACTGTCTGGTTTCAATCATTAATTGCTATGAAATGAAAANCTTAAGGGGGCTTTTCCGGGGACAAAATCCTGTTTCCCTCCCCTATTCTTCGTTTTAATGTTGGACAAAGTTGAAAATTCCTGGCCTCACACAGGGAGGGTGGAAGCACATGGAAAAGGACACGTAAGGCTATCAACGCTGACTTTTGGAGTATGAGGTGAATGCAATGGGGGCACCAGAAACCGAGTCACCGAGTTCCTCCTTGAACAGAAAACGAGGCGGGGAGTCGTTCCGTAGATCCAGAAATTTCATCTTGGATTTCATCTGGGATTAACATCAAGTGCAGGAAAAAAAAAGGGTTCCCCACCAGGGTCTGCCTTTTCCCTCTGCTAGCCTCAGGGAAGTAGCGCTTCCTATTCCTTTTCCGACACTCCAGGTGTTCAGTAGTTCTTTTTCCTTAAGGAACTGATCAAGGGTTGGGGCCCTCAAGACCCCATCCATCACTCCACAAAGATTTTAAAAAACATAGCCATGTTTCCAAGATTGGATTTTTCCGACGCCAGTTCTGCTGTTTGAAAACGAAGGCCCTAGATGTCTGAAAAATGAGAACATGTGTTTCCCCGTTCCCTAAAAAGTTTCAAAATTTAGCTTTTTTTTTTAACTGGTCGAAAATGTCCGCAAGGTAGGGCAACCCTTTTAGTCCATGCTTCATCATCGCAGGGACCCACAAGATCTGGTCTTTGCTTGAACTTAGAAAAAGAAATAAACTTGGAGCCAAAATAATTTTTTTTTTTCATCTTTTCATCTCGAAGACACGATTAACAACTTTTCCCTTTCGAGAACCAACGTATGCCGTGTAGAAGACAAGGAACTTCGTGGGCAGCATTCATGTCGTTGCTAATTCTTTGAATAAGCGAGTGTTGAGTGGCCTGCCAGCCCTTCACATAATTCACAATTTTGATCACAAAAATCAAGCACTTCCTGCAGAGAGGCCAGGCAGGAAGGGTCTTACTAGCGGAGAGCATATCGGTGGATCATGCAGTGGATGCCCTTGCCATGGGGTGCCCAGTCTCTTCACTTTTTGACTGGCATCCTTGCCTTTGATCCAAGCTAGCCGGTGCTCCATCTGTACAAACCCCGCACACGTTTTCCCCATGGAAGGACCTTTCGCCTTGGAAAAAAGTTTTTAAACTTTTTTTCCATGCCATCATCAGATTTTGTAGTGGTTTTTTCAAGTGCACTCCCAGAACCAAAAATTCTTCTGAAAATGTCATCTGAATGAATGTTTCTCACGAAGACAAGCAAACTGAGAAAATGAACGCAACATCCCTTTGGGATTCGTCAAGTTGAGGGGGAGAACAACGGAGAAGCTTTGATTTTAGTCAAAACCTGCTTGCTTTCACTTTCCCATAGACATCTTAGAAACACGCCTCTGAATAGTAGTATTTGACAGAGCTACTTGCTCCATCTTTCTTTCCCACTGCCGTCCCCCAAGAATAAGCTTTACCGGGTTTTCCAAGGGTTGTTTGATTTAAATCAAGTTGATTTTAATCACTGATTTAAAATCATGATCTAAATCAAATTTTTTAAAAAAAAAAAAAAAAAATAAACGGGATTTAAATCAAAAATTAACCCCATTTTTTGAAAACGAAAAGGGAAAGAAGGAAAATTAAGCAAATGGGCTTTGTGAAGACCATTTTTTATCATTGTAGTATAAAATTTGATATCATAATGAGACACCAAATGAGTGGTGCGGGGGGAATTCCACTGTGGGCACTTTTAGATTAGCAAAATTCCCCATGGGGCTATTTTCACAGCAGAAATATTTTGTTCTCAATTATATAAATATTTTTTGTTGTACTGTACAAAAAGCCACAACTATTTATAACCAAAAGTTTGAATGGGGCGTGCTAACTTTTGTTTATAAAAAAGCCAAAGTGATATTAACCAAAGTTTAATATGCGTTATGATTAATTATATTATCAAACAAAAAAAATATAATTCTCTTGTTTAACTGCGAAGTAATTATTTATTACAACAAAAAACCCATTGCATGTGATTGACTTCCCTTGGGAAGTCAAGATTGACTATGAAAGTAGAAAAGGATGACTATGGAAAATTGGGCCCAACAGTATGATTATAGAAAAAATCAGGCAATATTTTGTGTAGCTTAAACCCCTTAAATCACAGACAAGAATTGGTGACCTTTTTCCATATGCAGCTAGGAGGTTTTATTACTGGAGGTCAAAATTTAAATTTAATCATTTGGTGTTGTCTTGGGGGGGGGGGGGGGTAAGGCTTGCAGGACGGTAAAGACCGCCACTCAAATCCCCCCAGCCACTAGGAACCAAACGAATGGGACAGGGCCAGTCTGGAAGCGTTTTGGGCGAGCATCATGCAAGCCGGGGGGCCAGCCTAGCCCGGTCTAGACCCGGCCCTAGACAGGCCTGGCAAACGTTGCCGAAAACCCGGGCTTTATAGACCATGGGGATGATGTGACAAACCGTCCCCATCACAGAATTTTACAAAATATGAAAAATTCATCTGTATTTTCATGTTATAGGCCATTTTTATTCACTTATTCTTTCTCTTTTTAGTTATAAATATGCTAAAAAAAATATCCTGTTGTAGTAGTTAGATTTCTGTAGAACATCAAATTAATAAAAAATAAAAAAATTCCGATTTAAATCAAAATAAATCGGATTTAAATCAAAAATAAATCTGATTTTTTTTTTTTTTTTAATAAAAAAAATCTTACAAACCCTGCCGTTTTTCCCACAAAATGCAGGCTTGATAAGGTTTTCTGAAAATCATGGTGGAGGCTTCTTTAATTTACCCTTAGTAGTAGCGATACTATACCCACTAGTAGCGATATGAATAATTGACTAAAATCGCGAACAAATTCAACTTAATTATTTTTTATTTATGTATTTGTTGATATAATTTAATGAAACTATCTGTATAATTACTATCATGTGCACAACTTTCAGTAAAAATTGAGCATCCTAGTTCGATTAGGGAAAAAATTGTATCGTAAGCGGAGTGACATCCTTAAATAATTTGGCTACTGGAAATGAAAAAGGATTATTGACCAAATATAGCATGGAACGAAAAAATAGTTATTAACCAGTTATAGGAATTTTGAAATAGCGTTTTTGCTCCAGAACAGTAAATGTAATAACGTTTTCGTTTCGGTTTTCGTTTTCATTTCCTTAAACCGTTTCAAGGGCCTGAGGTAAACACACAGTCCACAACCACCACCGCCTACACAACCACCACACTCACTCGTCTCACCAGGGCTGCGTTTGAGAAGAAGAATTTGAGCGTCTTGCGCCGTTCAGGTTTCTGTACCTCTCTATCAAACGCTTTTGGGCGCCTCGCAGTGGTATGTAAACAAATCCCCGCCTTTTTACCAGGGGAAAAAAACGACGGACGCCAAAAGCTCAGCCTGTGGGCTTTTGGACCTCACCATTTTCCCTCTATGGCCCTCTACATGCCCACGCACAGTACGGAAGTGTAATGCGTCCCCCGGGTAGGTAACCCTGACACTATTTGATTATTGTTGAAAATGTAATTTGTCGCTGAGAGAGGGGGAAATGCTAGGAATCTGGGGGCACCCGTCAACCAACTAACCGTCAAAAAAACACTATAGTCGCCACTGAAAACTTTTTGTTCGCCAGGCCCGCAAAAAATTTACTAATTTTAGCATCCACAAAGACTTGTATGTGCCACTAAAAGACAGGTATTTAAATAAAAAAACTACTGTGATGCCTCTTTAGTGGCACATACAATTATGTATTTGTAGTGATGCAAAATTCGTAATATGTGGCCCCCTGACGACATATATGTGCAGGGGGCGACTAATGTTTATTGGCGGTAGGGTGTTAGGGAACTTTGAACAGGTTTATAAAAAAACTGTCGCCAATAGGAATTCTCGCAGAAACACCAACTGAGACCGGGTCGCCGACCGTGGTACACTCGCCGACGTGTAAATTTTTTGGTAACGGTTCCACTTGGAATAAATGAAAATGAAGAATAAAGTGTATTTCATGTTGGTTTCCACCATAACCACCTGGTATGTATCTCTGGAATGCAGAAATACGGGTTAAAAGCTTATTAAATGAAATTATATTGTGTACTGTAATTATCATGCAAGATAAAAGAACGGGAAAAACTGTCGACGAAAATAGGAAGATGAAAATTAAATTAAAAAAATGACAGTGCTAATTATGATTTGAACTAATGTTTCCCATGTTCGCTTTATAATGTCAGATTACTGTGAATAAATATGCTGTTTTTGGTATATGCAGGTTGTTTTCTCCTCTAACTCAGAGTTATGTACAATTTTTTACTAAACCCTGCCACTTATTAGAAAATAACTTGAAGGCATTTTTTTTAGCAAACAGGACATTCTGAAACAAAAAGAATCCCCCATTGTTTTTATATTTTTGTTTTTTTTCAACATTATTATTTTTTCAACTTACTAATTCAATTTACCTAAACTAAAATTCAATTTGGCTAAGATAACCTAGCTTTTCTAACTAATGAAATCTGGATTGTTTGGTAGCTGTCTATTAAATTATCAATCGTATTATCAAAATATCATTGCTGCCCACATATTACACATTTGGAGCTGAAATACCTCCTCCGCCACCCTCGCCCCCGGGCCCTGTAACTAGTAAAATATAACCAATAAAATTCCATTCTTTCCTAATAACCTAACTACCCCCAAATGGTGGGTGAAGAAGGGGTATTTAAGATTAAGGGGTATACAGTAATTCTGTATAATGAAAAGGTAATAAAATAATTGAAATCACAGGAAAAAAAATGGTAAATTGCATTTTCAAACCCAAAACTCCCTATTGACCAATACTCTTCTGAAATAACTGGCGGAACATCTTAAGAACAAGGGCTTTCACCCTAAGCTGACCCAAATGTTGGCTCTACATATTATACTTACTGTCCTTAACACATCTGTTTATATTTTAATGAGTGCCGATCCTTACTGTGCCTACATGGCCGATATTAAATTTCAGGTTCTGAGAAAAACTAAAGTCCACGAAAATGCGCAATGACGACGGTTGAGAAAGTAGTGCGAATCTAAGTAGTAGGTATAAAACCCAGGGGGTGGTCGAGGGGGGCGGAGCCCCCCCTGTTAGGTTAGATAGGTTTTGCTAGGTTTGGTTTTTGGGCAGGTTAGGTTAGTGTACAGCAACGAGGGGCTCGAAGAGGGGTGCTAGGTTAGGTCTGTAAGTTGTTCAAACTTTAGAATAAAGGCTCAAACTCCTATCTTTTTTCTTTAGGCCCCACAAGCTTGGGGACATGGTGGAAACCGGGTTTTTTTGGTGGGGGAGCACACACATAAGGGAAATATGGTCCCCCACAAAAAAAATCCTTAAACTAGAGAAATTTCCCTAGTTCATGGACTTTATCGGCGAAATATTTCCCTTATATGTGTGCTCCCCCACAAAAGGAACACACTCATAATGGAAATATGGCTCCCTCACAAAAAATCCCTAAACTAGGGAAATTTCCCTAGTACATAGACTTAATCGGGGAAATATTTCCCCGATAAAGTTCATGAACTAGGGAAATATCATAGTTTAGAGAATTTTTTGTGTGGGGCCATATTTCCCTTATGTGTGTGCTCCCCTACCCAAAAAACCCTGTTTCCCACCATGTCCCCAAGCTTGTTGGCTATAAGAAGAAGATAGAGGGTGGAGCCTTTGTTCTTAAGATTTACCTAACTGGCGGGGCCACATCATCCAGACCTAAACTAACCTAGCTAACCTGGGCATTGATAATATAACCTTAGCTCACTGAGGCCGGGAGTTTCGCTCGCCCCCAGACCCCCCTTGTTATTTTTTTTTTTTTATTCCTGCCGGCGGTAAATGTGCAGTTTCAACCAATACTCTCCTGGCATAACTGGGGGAGCTGTTCTCCCCCAGAACCCCCCACTAGTTAACAAACCTAACTTGGGCATTGATTACGCAACCTTACATCACTCCCCCAGACCACCTTGTGTTATTTTTTGTATGGGTTATAAATACTCCTTAGCGATGAGAACGAAACGTGCAGAATACTTAACCAGCGATCGTGTATTGGTTTAAACTGCACATATATAAAAAAAATACTAGAAAATGCCTAACGCTTATATAAGGGGATGTAATGTGAACTTGAATAAATGTATCTCCCTCCACTGTTCATTGGACCACTATAATATCGTAAATTATCATTCCAATTTACTGTATTTTCATTATTATTTATAAGTAGGCTCCAGTACAGTACTTCGCAGTGCATGTCAATGCATGCTGCGGGATAACATTGTAGTCTTTCGACTTTAATCCGCAAGAATAGCATAAATTTGTCTCAAATTCGTCTTTGT
>JACEEZ010019365.1:70116-83911 GCA_016584305.1 Chionoecetes opilio
CAGCACTGTCATCCTGCCTGTCCCGCCCACAGCACTGTCATCCTGCCTGTCCTTGTCCCGCCCACAGCACTATCATCCTGCCTGTCCCGCCCACAGCACTGTCATCCTGCCTGTCCAGCCCACAGCACTGTCATCCTGCCTGTCACGCCCACCGCACTGTCATCCTGTCCGTCCCGCCCACAGCACTGTCATCCTGCCTGTCCCGCCCACAGCACTGTCATCCTGCCTGTCCCTCTGTCCCGCCCACAGCACTGTCATCCTGCCTGTCCTCTGTCCGCCAACAGCACTGTCATCCTGCCTGTCCAGCCCACAGCACTGTCATCCTGCCTGTTCCCGCCCACAGCACTGTCATCCTGCCTGTCCCGCCCCACAGCACGTCATCCTGCCTGTCCCGCCCACAGCACTGTCATCCTCCTGTCCCTGCCCACAGCACTGTCATCCTGCCTGTCCCGCCCACAGCAGTTCATCCTGCCCTGTTCCTCTGTCCCACAGCACTGTCATCCTGCCTGTCCCGCCCACAGCACTGTCATCCTGCCTGTCCCGCCCACAGCACTGTCATCCTGCCTGTCCCTCTGTCCCGCCCACAGTCACTGCCATACCTGCCTGTCCCTGCCACCCACTCACCTGCCTGTCCCGCATCCTCCCGTGTCACCGCCCACAGCACTCATCCTGCCTGTCCCGCCCACAGCACTGTCATCCTGCCTGTCCCCGCCACTAGCACTCATCCTGCCTGTCCCGCCCACAGCACTGTCATCCTGCCTGTCCCCGCCACAGCACTCATGCGCTGCCTGTCCCGACCCACAGCACTGTCATCCTGCCTGTCCCTCTGTCCCGCCCACAGCACTGCCATCCTGCCTGTCCCGCCCACAGCACTGTCATCCTGCCTGTCCCGCCCACAGCACTCATCCTGCCTGTCCCGCCCACAGCACTGTCATCCTGCCTGTCCCTCTGTTCCGCCCACAGCACTGTCATCCTGCCTGTCCCTCTGTCCCGCCCACAGTGGGGTCCTGAAGCCTCCCTGGGCATGGGGGAGCCACAATCTTGCCGTGTGTCCTGTTCCCTGAGCATATGTTGGTGTTTCAGGCGGTGGAGGTGTTGTCTACAGCCACCGCCACCTTCCAGGAAGCCCAAAAGACCGCCCCTGCCACCTTCCAGGAAGCCCAAAAGACCGCCAACGCCACCTTCCAGGAAGCCCAAAAGACCGCCAACGCCACCTTCCAGAAAGCCCAAAAGACCGCCAACGCCACCTTCCAGAAAGCTCAGGAGACCGCCAACGCCACCTTCCAGAAGCCCAAAAGACCGCCACCGCCCCCTTCCAGGAAGCCCAAAAGACCGCCAACGCCACCTTCAAGAAAGCCCAAAAGACCGCCAACGCCACCTTCAAGAAAGCTCAGGAGACCGTCACCGCCTTGATATCACCGAGTTTTAAGGTGAGTGAGGCGTTGCCCATGTGTCTACTCTGTAGCAGCGAGAGAAAGAGAGAACCTTGCGTTTATCTTTAGGCTGCTCACACAGCCTTTTTTCTGTCACAAAACAACACTCGCTTCATGGCAACAAACGCAACATCCTCCTCCATTATCGGCGCCTCTCTCCCTGTCACTTCTCTACCTCTTCCATCACAACACATCCCGGCAAACCTCACTTTTAATATCCCATGACAGTCTTCCTCCCACCCGGCGCCTTCTCCCTGCAGTGGAAGGACCTCCGCTGCCTGACGCAGCCACGCAGGGACCTGCTGCAGAGGGGCTGGTGTTTGCCGTGCACACAACGGCAGGGCGGAGCCGCAGTGCTAGCCTCAGCCCATGAGGACGGACGCCGCCCTGTACTCCATTGCCTGCGGGACCAGCCCATGCCCCGCGGCGTCGTCACCCTCCCGGGGGGTCGGGCCACTTTGTCACTGCCCTTGCCCTTCCCTTCATAGCAGTGAATTTTTTAAAAAGGTTTAACTGGGAAACCCAAAAATGCCCTCCCAGTGAGGGAAAACTGTCCCCCAAGAAAAGGACATTTTTAAGCTACTGGGCGAAAAGAAAAATTTAAATTCATAAAACCCTTTTCCAAATTTAAAATGGCTCAATTCTGGGGTGTGTAAGCCCGGGGCCCGAATAAACAAAAAGAAAATTTATTTTTAAAGCGTACTTAGCAAAACAAAAATTTTGCTGATTTTTACACTTAAATTTTTAAGAAATGCTTAAATAATTTCCCCCAAAATGCTTTTTCCGTTTTTAAGTATGTTTAACAGGCCCCCAAAGTTAAGTGTTTTGGATGGGCATGCTAAATTTCTTTTCTCCACCTCCCGCCCTTCACTAGCCCAAAAATGGGGGCACAAAAAAAAAGGAATAATCCCCCCCCCCGGGGGTTAAAAAATGTACAGCCTAAAAAGGGCGTTAGGTATGAAAGAGGGGGCTACTCTTGGGGTTTTCTCATACCAAAGTGATTTTTGGTATGAAAAAATTCTTTTTTGGCCCAAAAACGGGGTTTTGTCGCAGTAGGGGGTCAAATACGATAAAATTTTAACTTGATTTGGGGAGTTGGGAGGCACCCAGGGGAAAAGGCCTTTTGTCCGGCGCCTATGAAAAACAACCCTTTTCCTCCCAGCGGATAATGATTTCGCCAGGGCGCGGCCCTTTTTAAAAACCGAAACTTACCGAAAAAAACCCTAAAAACTTACCGAAATTAAAAAAAAAGATACAGAAAGCGCATTTCTTTTATGTATTTGTTCAAAAACCCAAAAATATGGTATAAAGAGTATACGGTACAATATTTCAAAAAATTTTTTTTGGGTTTTTTTCGGTTTTAAAAACTTTTAACCAAAAATACACCCAAAAACACATAATAAAATTACCGTTGGGGGTATGTTTTTTCGGGTGTATTGCGGTAGAGACCTCCCAGGGCAGCACCGGCTTGGTAAAAAGGGACGGGACTGCGCGCTCTTTTTGGAGTATGCCCTAGGTTTTCCTTGAAAAAAGGGTATACTTTTTTGGGGAGAGGTTTTTTAAAGGGGGAAATATTCCGCAAAAAGGTTGGCGGCCCCAACCACCCGGGCAATCGTGCCCATCAAATTAGTTTTTTTAACCTAAATGCTCAAAAAACCTAACCCAAAACTCCTTTAAACCCTAACAAAAACCTAAACCAAACCCTTTAAGATAAACCTAAATCAACCCTAACCCAAAACTAAATGTAATTTAACTAAACAATTTTATATAAAAATAATTATTTTTTTGGGTTTTCCCGGAAAGTGAATAACAAATTGAAACAATAACGAACCGAAATAATAGAAAAAAAGTAAGTGTGGGGCCCTGAAAAATTTCCTGTGTTTGACGGCGGAGCGACCGGCCAGTTCTCGCCCCTTATAAAAAACCCAGGCAAAAGAGACATAAATGGGGCCCTTTTGGAGGGCCCACGTGACATTTTCCAAATAATTTTTTTTTACATTAATGATAACGTTTTCCCGGGTTTTTCCCAATGATAATCAGAGTGTTCACTTTAAAAAGTTCCCTTTCCCCAAATTAAGTTTTTTGGAAGAGGAAATTTTTTTTTGACTTCTTAGGGAAGGACTGCACACAGAAAAAAGTGAATAAAGTTGGGGAGTCATTTTTTGTGTCGCAGGGGAATAAATAGGGGGAGGAAAAAGGGGAAAAACTTTCCCTTAAGAAACAAGTACTTTTTTTCCCAAATTTTAGTTTTGGCCCGGGGGCTCTTAGGGGAAAATTTGGGTTACAGGCAAAATCTGCTCTAGGGGGGAACCCCAGGAGATCTATAGCCTTTTACGAAAAAGGGCTGATTGGTCTGCGTCCTGCCGCCCATCGTACTCCCTGATTGACGAAAAGTATTCAGTTTTTATGTCTTATAAAAATGGGGTTTAACAAATTCATTCATTCACTAACCAAACCCGGGAAAATTTGTCACCAAACCTAACCTTACCTTACTAAGCATTGAAAGCTATTGGGTTTTTTAATTCAAAATGCAGAAACAGGGGTAAAAGATGTTTTAAATGAAAATTTTGGGGTTCCCCGAAATATAAAGATCAGTAACTGAAACTGTCGCAAAAATTGGGAAAACATTGCCGGGTAAAAAATTTTGGTTAAAATTTGTCTTTAAACCCAGAAAATTGAGTATAAAGGTCAAAATTCTTTTTTCCCCATTTATTATGATGTGAAGACTGATGGCCCCTTAAAAATTTGGGAAAATTTGCCTTTTTTTGCATTACCCCCCCCTTAAAAAAACCCCAAACCGGGGACCCGTGGGGAAACCCGGGGGGTTTTGGGGCGGGGAAAATGGAAAACAATTTTTTTGGACTGATAGTATATTATGTGGTTTAATTTAAGATGTACCCGGTAAAAAACTCTACGGAATAACATAACCCCGGAAAATTTAAAAAAAAATAAAATAACTGATAAAGTCTAGGGGGAATTTAAACTTACCCTTTTCCCCCCGAAAATCTCAACTTTTTAAACCCAAAATTTTTAATACAGTACGGGACAGGGGTTATTTAACCTAACACAACTGGGGGAGGGGGCCCCCGGGAAACCCCCCGCTAGTTCACAAACCCAAAACCCTGGGCGGGGGTCGAGAATTTAAACCCAAAGCAGAAAAAAAAGGCCGGGGAATAACTGAAATTTAATGAGCTTTTTCCCAAACAAATTTTTTGAGTGCGATCATCATTTTTTAACCCGGCATCAAAAACATAGGAAAAGGGTATTTTTAAACCTCTTATTTTTTTGGTTAAAAGGGACCAAATTTTCCCAAAAAAATTGGAACTTTCCCGCCTCGGTGGGAAACATTTCCCCAGTTATCGTGTTCAAAATTTGTTTTTTTCCCCTTTACAAAACCCTAACTCATTTCTTTCACCTTTTTTAAACCCGCCCATACCCTTTAAAAAGCCCATTTTCATCCCAATTTTTCTTTAGTCCCTGAGAGCCCCCCAAAACACACAATAACATGGAGCTCTATTTCGGTCTTTGTGTGTTTCCCCCGGGCCGTTTTTTCCTAATTTGTGTTCATCTAGACACCAAACCCTCCTTCTTTTAAACTTATTTAACCTCCTTTTTCCAAAAACAAGTAAAATAGGGAACAATTAAAAATATCAAAACAGGCCCCCCAAGCCACGGGTTTAAATAGCGTCCCATATTTCATGTTTTCCCAAGGGTTTACCCGGGTATCTACAATGTGCTTTCCTGCCACACCTAAAACACTTCCCCCCTATTTTTTTTTTTCATGTCCTAATCTTCAGGGTACTTGCATTTCGGGGGAAAATAAGTCCTTAGTGGGAGACTTGTAAAGATGCGGGGAAAGGAGCCATTTTATTCAAGGTGCATTTAAATATGGGAAAACACCTCTGGAACAACCTTGAAGGGGGAAACCCTTGTCAAGTCCCGAAAACATGCCCAAAGCGCGCGCGAGGACAGAAAAAAATTTCCAAGAGGGACCAATTTTTTTAAAAATTCTTGATGAAAAAACCTCGCGATAGGCCCCCTCAGGATGATGCTGACCTTTTAAAAGGGTACAGGCTGGATCGCAAAGGAATTTAATATCATTTTTGGGGAAAATATGCAGTTCGGGAAAATATGAAATTTTTGGGGAAAATGTGCATTTTCGGGAAAATATGCGTTTGGGGAAAAATATGCATTTTCCGGGAAAATATGCAATTGCGGAAAAATATGCATTTTTCGGGAAATATCAGTTTGGGGAAAATATGCAGTTGGGGTTTAAAAAAAGGGCCAGTTGCGGAAAAAATTTTGCAAGTTTGGGGAAAATTTGGGAAGTTTCGGGAAAAATGCATTTTCCGGGAAAATATCCCTTGGGGAAAAATGCATTTTGGGGAAAAATTTTCGGGTTGCGGGAAAATAGCATTTTGCGGGAAAATGGCATTTCCGGGGAAAATGGCCCAGTTTCGGGAAAAAATATGCATTTTGGGGAAAAAAATATGCAGTTCCGGGAAAAATTCCCATTTTTTCGGGAAAATACCCAGTTGGGGGAAAATATCTTTGGGGAAAAAATATGCATTTTCCGGGAAAAATAGGTTTTGGGGAAAATTTGCAGTTTGGGGAAAAAATAGCAGTTTGGGGGAAAATATGCATTTCCCGGGGAAAAAATACATTTTGGGGAAAAAATATCCCATTTTGGGGAAAATTTTATTCCCGGGAAAATATGCGGGGTTAAAGGGAAATTTTATGCATTTTCGGAAAAAAATTCCCATTTTACGGGAAAATATGCAGTTGCGGGAAAAAATATTGCATTTCCCGGGGAAAAATATCATTTTTTCGGGAAAATATGCATTTTTGGGGAAAAAATATGCACCCCGGGAAAATAGCATTTTGGGGTAAAATTGCTTTTTCGGTAAAATATGCATTTTGGGGAAAAATATGTTTTTTTTCGGGAAATATGCATTTCCCGGGGAAAAAATATGCATTTTCCGGGAAAAAATAGGCATTTCCCGGGAAAATGGGCATTTCCCGGGAAAATATCAGTTGCGGGGGAAAATATGCATTTTTCGGGAAAATATGCAGTTTGGGGGAAAATATCAGTTGGGGGAAAAATATGCAGTTGGGGGAAAATATGCATTTTCGGAAAAAGTGTTAGTTTATAACTTGCAAGTTTTTAAAGAGAAGTTTGATTTTTTTTAGTTTAAATATGTGATGTTTCCCTAATGGGACAGTTTTTTTTTTACTGAAAAGCCTTAAAAAAAAATAGTGTTTTCAATTCGAAGAAGTGATGGGCAAATTTTTACTAATAATTTTTTTAGACGTTTGGGCGGGAAAAACACTCCCCTTTTTTAAAAAAATCCAAAAATTAATTTTAACAAAAAAACCCTCAAACTAACCTGATTAACTTCTAAATAACCTAAACCCAACTCTCTAACAACCTAAACCAAAAACCCAAAATAAATATTAGCCTTTTTTAATTTCCCGACAGCGGTAATCCCCGTTAGAAATATTTTCCCTTTGGGATAACGAAAAAATTTAGATTTTAAAAAAAAACCAATCATATATTGTTTTTTTAAAATGCATATTTTCCGTCACAAACATTATAATTTCCCTTTGGTAAAATTTTTTGTTTTGGACACCCCTGATTTCTAGGGAAGTCTTTGCTTAAACCCAAATTTTTTTTTTGTGTATTGATTTAATCGGTAAAAATTTCCCCAGAGTCCATTCCCCCCCTTATTTTTTGTTTTTTTTTTCCCGACCTTTTACAGATCCCTTTACATACCTCTAAAAACGTAATTATGAAATGGGGGGGAGGTGCTCCCCAAACCAGCCGAAAAAACCCCCCCCTTGGGAAATAAAAAAAAAAAAATTAATCGCTTTTAACCTAACCTAACCAATTTAAACCCCTTACGAACACCCCCCCTAAATAGAAAAAATAACCTAGCCTCAAAAAAACTTAAAACCCAACCCTGGTAAAATTTTTTTAAGTCCTTTCCCCCCTTTAGATCTCGCATGGGGATTTTTGGCAAGGGTAGGTTAGGTTTTTAGTGAGGTTAGGTTAGTACTATTTTGGTAATTGAACTTTCCCCAAACCCGGAATTGGGAAAGAGGGTTAAGTGCTTTTTCCCAGTTTTTTATGTATTAAGAATGATAGTTTATGAAAAATCCCTAGTCATAAGAAAAGATATGGGGCGGCCCCGGGGTGTGTGTGTATCCCTGCCATTACACAGATAGCCTGGTGGGGGGTTTTGTGTGTTTGTGTATCCTGCCGTGTACACATATAGCCTGTCGTGTGTTTTGTTTGGGTTATCCCCCCCCCGTGTACCCAGATAGCCGGCGTGGTGTGTATCCCTGCCGTGTAAACCCGATAGCCTGGCCCTGTGTGTGGGGTACCCCGCCGTGTTTTACAGATAAAACCCGGCGTGTTTGTGTGTGTGGGGTGTATCCCCCGCCGTTTACACAGATAGCCTGGGTTGTGTGTGTTTGGGTATCCCCGGCCCTTTTACACAGATAGCCCGGCGTGTGGTGTTTGTGGTATCCCTGCCCCTGTACACAGATAGCCCGGCGTGTGGGTGTGTGGGTGTATCCCTGCCCTGTACACAGAAAAGCCGGCGTGTGTTTTGTGTGTGTGTTTTGTTATCCCCCGCCCGGGGAAAACCCGATTTGCCCGGCGTGTGTGGGTTCCCCGCCGTGTACCAGATAAACCCGGCGTTTGTGGGGTGTGGGGGTTAAACCCTGCCGTGTAAAACGGGTAGCCTGGCGGGGTGTTGGGGTGTGTGTGTGGGAAACCCCGCCCTGACACAGAAGCCTGGGTGTGTTGTGTGTGTGGGATCCCTGGGCCCTGTACACAGATAGGCCTTTTTTCCCCCCCCGGGTGTTTTTGGTTGTGGGATCCCTGCCCTTTTACACAGATAGCCGGCGTGTGTGTGTATCCCTGCCGTGTCACAGATAGCCCGGCGGTGGGGTGTATCCCTGCCGTGTACACAATAGCCCGGGCCCTTTTTAAGTTTGGACGAAGTGGGCCCGGGGGGCGCCCCCTGTAGATTTTTCTTTGGGAAAAAGGGGATGGAATGGGCAAGCCGGGCATGTCGGGGTCCTCACCCACTTTTTGGGGGCCGACATCCCGAGGGGCCCCCCCCGTTTCCCCTGTTGTTTTACGGGGCAGGGGCCCCCCCTACAATGGGTCCAAAGCGGGGAGGTGGTTTTATGAGGAGGGGGCCCGGGGAGTATTGGGGAAGGGGGGGGTGACCCATGAAAGGAAGAATGGGGGGGGAGGAGCCGCCCTGTTTTTCCCACCTTTACAAGGGTATGCACATGGGTCATGGGGGGCGGGGGTTTTTGTGGGGGTGTGGTGGCCCTGCCCAAAGGGTTTCTCAGGTTTTTCCCCATCACCACCCCAAAGGGCGGCCGGGGGATTTGTGGGCCTTTAAATCATCGGCCCGGTGGGGGTTTTGGGGCCCGGATGTGGTGAGGGAGGCAATTCGGGACCGCCCCTCAGGGGGGTCACCGTGGTTGAATTGGGGGGGGTCTTGGTTTACGAAGGGTTGCGTGCGGGTGTCCGTGCGTGGCCGAAAGGGGTTTCGTGCGTGCGTGCGTGCGGTGGCCCGCGCCCCCTTCCCCCACGGGGCGTTTTTTTCCCCTACTCTACTTTTTGGGAAAAATTTTGAATAATTTGGGTTTTTCGTTTAAAAAAAACTTTCTGTTTTTTAAAAAAAACAAAATTGTAATTAAAAAAAACAAATTATAATATATATTTTTAATAAACAAATTTTTTATTTCCCGGAAAATGGGTTTTTCCCGGGGCATAACCAAATTTGGGCCCGTTAGGCTGTGCACGCTTCTAATTTATGCAGCACTGCAGGTTTGGGGTGACCCCATGGACACCACCAGGCCTGGGGTTAAAATTTATTTTAAAAATAGATAGAAGATAGATTAAAGGGGGGGGAGGTAGAAGATAAAATATAGGGTTAATAATAAATAAAAGAGATTTAAAATAGATAGAAAAGATAGATAGATATAAATATAGATTAGATAATAGTAGATAAATTGGGTAGATGATAGACAATTAAAACCCTTGGGGTTTATTTAAAAAGGGGATTTTGAGATTTATTGTTTTTTTGAACATTGTATATTTTCAAAACTTTAATTTTTTTCAATTTTTATTTTTAAAAAATACATAAATTTTCCCACCGTAAGGTAAAAAGTCAAGTCCCCCAGTTTCAACGTTTCCCTTTTTTTTGTACAGCCGTGTGGTGGCGTTAAAAAACTTTTCATTTCTACAAACCTGGGTTTTAGGACAGTTAGAAGGGGTATTGGAGAGTCTGTGGGCATGTTGTGTCTTCATCTGGTATTAGGGCTATAAATGAAAAAAAATTTTAAAAATCACCAGTGGCGACCTTGCTATACCTACTACAGTAAAGTCGCCAGCTATTTTTTTAAAACCCAACCGTTGAGCGCCATCTGGGGAATTTTTGGGAAAAAAATTAGAGGGAAAGTAAAAAAGTCCTAATATATTAAACTGCGGAAGATGCTTGGATATTTTAAAAATTCCCCCAACGTGAAAGCAAAATTTTATTCAAGTTTTAAAAATCGGCAAGTCGGGGTCCTGCCGCCCGAAAGGGGGATCAGCTGCCCTTTTTGTCCCTCGCGCGTAGAAAACTTTAGAAGCAAAAACCCCCACAGTTATATTTTCAGCTACAAAACAAAAACAACGCTGAAAAAAGAGTAATTTTACGTCATATAAAAAAATACGGGGTATCTCTTCAGTGGCCCAAAAAAAAAAACAAAAACAGGGAGGGATTTCTATAAATTTGTAATATTTTCGGCTGGCGACATTGTGCGGTGGCGACCCTTTACTGTTATTGGGTCCATGAGTCATTAAAAGCACATTTTAGTAAAACCCCCCCCCGCCCGCAACAAAAGTTGTCAGTGACTTATTTTTGTGTGTCATTGCAAGGGTTTTTTGACGAGATTTTAGGGTTTTTTTCCCCGACATCAAAAAAGTTTAAGGCCCAAAAAATAAGTGATGGCCCCCAATAGCCAAAAGTATTCTTTTTACGCGAGCATTTGGGAAAATTTGCACACGTGTTATGACAAACCCCCCTTTTAAAAAAAAAAAAATGATGATGTATCTTTATGGTAAAAGAGGAGAATTTCCGGTATTGGCCCAAAATATAGAACGTGGGGGTGCCCCGGGGGGCCCGGCGGCCATGGACACCCTTTTTGGGAAAAAATGATTATAATTTTTTAAATAGTATATAATATTTAAAAACAATACAAAATAATTCAAATTTAAAAAGAAAAAAAAAAAAAATAATATAATTTTTTTTTTTAAAATTTCATTTATTTATTTATTTTTATTTTTATTGAGTTTTTTTTTTTAATATATAGATTTTTTAAAATTTTTTTTATAATATATATTAAAAAAAATTAAAATTTCATTTATTTTATTTTTTTTTTTTTTTTTTTATTTTTTTTTATTGGGTTTAAAAAAAAAGTATTAATAAAATTTTCCTCGATTTTTTCTTGTTTTTTTAGGGATTTTTTTTTTTTTAGGGGGTGGTTTTTTTTGAGTGGTTTTTTTTTTTGAGTGTTTTTTTTTTGAGTGTTTTTTTTTTTAAATGGTTTTTTTTTGAGTTGGGTTTTTTTTGAGGTTTTTTTTAAATGGGGTTTTTTTTGGGTTTTTTTTAGTGTTTTTTTTTTGGTTTTTTTTTTTTTTTAAGGGGGTGGGGGGTTTTTTTGAGTGTTTTTTTTTTTTTTAGTGCTTTTTAGAGTTGTTTTTTTTTACATTTTTGGGTTTTTAAAATATATAAAAAATAATATATGATTTAAAAAAAAAAAACTTTTTTTTTCTTTTTGATTTTTTATTTTTAATGTGGTTTTGTTTTTTTTTTGGGCCCTTTATATATATTTTATATTTATTATATATTTATTAATTAAAAATTAAATTAAAGCCAGGTAAAGGGGTGGGGGGTTTATGTGGGGGGGTGTTGTGTGGTTTGGGGGGGTGGGTTTGTAGTGTGTGGGTGGGTGGGGTGTGTTGTGTGTGGGTGGGTGGGTGGGGGGTGTGTTGTGGTGGGTGTGGGTGTGTTTTTGTGTGTGTGGGTGTTTTGTGGGTGTGTTTTGTGGGTTTTGGGGTGTGTGTGTGTGTGCGGGGGTGTGTTGTGGGTGTGGGTGTGTTGTGTGGGGTTGTGTGGGAGTGTGTGGGTGGGGTGGGGGTGTGTGTGTGTGGTTGGGGTGTTTTGTGTGTGTGTGTTGTGTGTGTGTGTGTGGGTGGGTGTGTGTGTGGTTGGGAGTGTTGTTTTGTGTGTGTTGGGGTGTGTTGGTTGGGTTGTGTGTGTGTGTGTGTTGGGTGTGTGTGTGTGGGGTGGTGGGTTTGTGGGTGTGGTGGTGTGTGTGTGTTGGTTGGGTGTGTGTGTGTGTGTTGGTGTTGTGTGTGTGTTGGGTGTGTGTGTGGGGTGGGTGTTGTGTGTGTGGGTGTGTGTTTTGGGGGTGGTGTGTGGGGTGTGTGGGTGTGGGGTGTGGGGGGAGTGGGTGTGTGTGGGTGTGTGTTGGGTGTGTGTTGTGTTGGGTTTTTTTTTGGGGTTTTGGGGGTTTGGGGTTTTGGGGTTTTTGGTGTGTGTGGTGTTGGTGTGTTGTGTGTGTTGTTTTGTGTTTGGTGTGGTGTGTGTGTTGGGTGTGTGTGTGTGTGTGGTTGTGGGTTGTGTGTGTGTTTGTTTGGTTGTTGTGTGTGTGTGTTGGTGTTGTGTGTGGTGTTGTGTGGTTTGGTGTGTGTGGGTTTGGGTGTGTGGGTGTGTGTTGTGGTTGGGTGTGTGTTGGGGTGGTGTGTGTGTTGGGTGTGTGTGTGGTGTGTGTTTGTGTGTTTGTGTGTGTGTTGGGTGTTTGTGTGTGTTGTGTTGTGTGTGTGTGTGTTGTGTGTGTGTGTGTGGGTGTGTGTGTGTGTGTGTGTGTTGGGCGGTGTGGGGTGTATGTGTGTGTGTGTGTGTGTGTGTGTTGGGTGTGTGGGTGGGGTGTGTTGGGTGTTTTGTGTGTGTGTGTGTGTGTGGGTGTGTGTGTGGTTAAGTTACATGCCAAGTTAAAAATGCCACACGTACTAAAATTTGTTTCTTTTGTGAAGAAAATGATGATGTGCCATTTATTGTAAAAAAAAAAACGTGTTTTTGACGCAGCCATAATGTCAACACTTATGTATGGTGCTGAATCAGGGTTTGGGCAGATTTAAACCTATGACTAAACTGTTTAACTGGTTAAAAGCAATTGTTGGGTTTGTGCGAAGGTCAATTGCAATGATATGTGTTACGTGGAATCGGGTTACCCACCCCTAAAAAATATGGTAAGTTCTGTGAACATAAGTTTTTCCCTAAAATGTGGCAAGAGCGATAAAATTATGATGATGACCACTGACGTTTGCAATGAAGTTTATCTATGAATATGGACACTGTCACCGGTAGATTAATAAGGGAGTTTGTGGACAGTGAAGTCAAAGATTGTACTGTAGATATGCAAAGTGTAAGATCGAGAATTTCAGACAGTAAATTTTACGAGAAGAGTGACATATAAAGGAGATGAAACCCTACTTTGAATGTGCATAATATTTACACTGGTAGACACTAGTTGATGAAAAGCATCGCCCCGTCGTTTACACAGTTTAGGACAGGTGGGCATTGGCTAATATGTGAGAATGGAAGGTGGAATAGGAGAGGGTCGCGGTCGCTTAAACCCTTGGATGAGCGACTGTGTGTATGTGGCCAAGTGCAGACTGAAAGACATGTGGTGGAAAAAGAGTAGGGTGGTGTGGGGGGACACCGTACTATTTGTGGAAAAAATTTTATAAAAAATCCATTTTTACCTGAGAGAGTGCACACTGTGCCCAAAACAAACTTCACAATATGGCCCACCTATGGTACCCTCATGAATACTTAACTCAGATAATAAGGGTCATTTAAGGTTTTTTTAAATTTTGGCACCTCGTCCGGTGTCCCCCCCACGAGGGGGGACACCGGATCAGGTATGGGGGGGCACCGTATGATATTTTAAAATCATATTACATCAAAATTATGGTTTTTTTGCCGAATCAACTTAGCTAGCCTAACACCACCTTATTTTAGGTGATGAAATGAAGATAGTCATATAAAATACATTATTAAAAGATGGTTTTAGGTATTTTTAGCTCACTATCAGAAGTGTCATGAAGGCATGAGCGGGGGAAACACCTCACAGGTCAGCCCGCCCTTTTGATGCCCTTGGAGGTCACAGGACACCCCTTGCCTGTTGGATCACAGAAGCTTCATCTAGGAGGGGTTTGGAATGAACGTGTCTCGGGTGTAGGGACTTATCCGGAGGAAAGAAGGTTTAATTTTTTTTCCTCCTTC
>JACEEZ010019366.1:0-15000 GCA_016584305.1 Chionoecetes opilio
TTTTTAATTCAGTGAGCTGTCCAGAGCCATGATTGTATACGTGATGGTGAGCCCATGGACCACTGTCAACTCTGTTTCACCAGTGCTGATCAGTCGCTCACGATACGCTGTTCTGGCGTCTCGGTGGCCAAGTTGGTATCCAGCTGGTCGGTGAGGAAGGCTAAGTCTCTCTCTCTCTCTCATCTCTCTCTCTCTCTCTCTCTCTCTCCTCTCTCTCTCTCTCTCTCTCTCTCTCTCTCTCTCTCTCTCTCTTTCTCTCCTCTCTCTACTCTCTCTCTCTATCTCTCTCTCTCTCTCTCTCTCTCTCTCTCTTTTTTCTCTTCTCTCTCTTCTCTCTCTCTCCTCTCGTCTCTCTCTCTCTCTCTCTCTCTCTCTCTCTCTCTCTCTCTCTCTCCTCTCTCTCTCTCTCTTTTTTTTTAAACTTAATACATTGTAAACAAAAGGGGAGTTGATGTGCTAAAGTCCCAACTGGGACGCCAAGGACTGTCTCTAGCAGTATTATATTTTATTCTTTACAATAAGTATACAAATAATATGGAAAAAGTATAGCAATTCTCTACTTTAAAGTAATACTAATACACGAATGATTAAGAAATTATACTAACAACTATATGCTAATACAAATAATATAAAGAAAGTATACTAATACATTGATAGACATATACGTATATAAAGAAATTATAATAATATATAACATTAATCTTATAATACAAATGTTTAGTCATTATTTTTATTGCATGTTTTTTTTGCGTTAATTCCGCTTGCAACCAGGCATTTACGCCCGATTTGAAGGCCTGCAGGAGGGATGTGGTGAGGTGCAGGTCGGTCTGGCGCACCAAGGTGTTCCATAGTCGACCATAGCGGGGTAGGAAGGATCGCAGGTAATGTTCCGTCCTCGCGAAAGGCACAGTCACCTGATGGTCGATGCTGTGGGCCGCACGGGTAGCATGGGAGGGCCTGGCCCGTGGGTTGAGGCACAGCTCTGCTAGTTGTAGGAGTTGCACCCCGTGAGCCTTGTACATGACGCACAAGCCTGCCACGTCACGCCGCTGCTGACGAGGTTGAATGATCTGTGCCGCAGCCTCAGGGGCTTTCAGCAGGGCCAGCCGCTGGGCTCTGGCCTGAACCCGGTCAAGGAGGCCGAGGTATGACTGGGGGCAGGAGGACCATGCGAGGGGCGAGTATTCCATCAGGGTGCAGACTTGTGACTTGTAGAGTGTACCGACTAACTGAGCGTCAAGAAGATGCGCGACGCGTCGGATACATCTCAGTTTCCAGGCAGCATTCATCGCGACCTTCCTGACGTGGCTGGTGTATGTGAGGCCAAAGTCAAACTCAACCCCTAGAATGTTGACTGACTACTGGAGGTGTATTTTTCTGCCTTCCAGGAGTATTGCGTGTTGGTCCCAGTTGACTGCATCTTGGCTGCGGGAGATGAGGACGGCTTGGGTCTTGTCTGGTGCAAACGTGACTTGCCATCTCTTGCCCCAGGAGGCGATGCTCTGCAGTGCTTGGTTGATGCGAATGACTGTGTTGTGGCGGTCACTCCTCTGACAGGTGAATGTGAGAGTACAGTCGTCTGCGTACGCTCTTGCCTCAGGAATCAGCTGCAGGATGTAGTTGAAGTAAACGTTCCATAGTAATGGCCCGAGTACACTTCCTTGAAGGACACTGGCTTTGATAGGATTTTAAGAGGAAATGTGATCATTCAACACCACGCGCAGAGTTCTTTCGTGGAGGTAATCTTGCAGGAGGGTTAGGTTACCGCAGGTTACCGCAGATCCCCAGGCTGCTCAGCTTGGTTGTGATGCCCTGATGCCACACCCTATCAAAGGCACCAGCAATGTCAAGGGCGACGACGAAGGTGTGTTCGCCACCGTTTCTCGTCGTGTTATCTGTGTTTATCTTTTTTACCTTCGCATTTACACGTTATACGAGAAATGTCTGCGTTGATGGTCTTTCAATCAATTTTGTTTTTTATTCTCTCTCTCTTCCTTTTCCTCCTCTCTCCTCTCTCCTCTCATTTCTCTCTCTTCCTCTCTTCTCCTCTATCCTTCTTCCCCTTTTCTCTCTCTTCCCTCCTTTCCCTCTTCTTTCTCTCTCTCCTTTCCTCTCTCTCCCCTCTCTCTCTTCTCTCTCTCTCCTTCTCTCTCTCTCCTCTCTCTTCCTCTCTCTCTCTCCTCTCTTCCTCTCCCTCCCTCCCCTCTTCTCTCCTTCTCTCCCCTCTCTCCTCTCTCCCTCTCTTTTTCCCTCTCTTTTGAAGTAAAAACCCCACACCTAAAATATAAATAATATAATTGATATACTATTAAAAAAACTATTCTTGATAATATAAACAAAGTATCTTTGTAACTTTGCAAAAAAAACCCGGGCAAAAACAGGAGAATAATGAAATGCAATATACAGTCCATCATTTCCACACACACACACCAAAACACACACACACACCCACACACACACCCACACACAACAAACACACACACACACCAACACACACCCACACATACCAACACACACAGAAACCCCCACACACCACACACACCAACCACCACACACCACACAAAACAACCCCACACACACCACACACACACCACACACATACACACACACACACACAACCCCACACACACAACAACACACAAACACAACACCCACACACCCCCAACACACAAACCACACCACACAAACCCCCCCACACACAAACACACACACCGGGAAGCAATACCAAAATTCAGGGGTGTTTGGGGAAAAAGCCCCCAACCCTCAATCAGGGATTCATGAGCCTTTAAGGAAAAATGCACTGCTTGGGGGCAGGCTGTTGGACTCTCTTCCCCCCCCCACTACCACTTTTTTCCTCCCTCACCCATTCCCACAAATCTCCTCCCCCCACCACAAAACTTTCCTCCCTTCTTCTCCCACCCCAGCCCCACCAGCTCTCCTCACACCCCCTCCCCTCCCCCCTCCTTCCCCTCGCCCCCCCCCACGTACCGAACTTTCGCTCAACACACACACACACACACACACACACACCACACACACACACACACACACACACACACACACACAAACACACACACACACACACACAACACATACACACACACACACACACACACACACACACACAACACACACACACACACACCTGTTCCTGCTTGCCCCATTAACAAATGACATATGAGAGTAGTGATGTAGGATAGAACACCACCTACACCTGTGACATTGCAACACCCTCCACCACCACCACCGCCACCACCACCACCGCCACCACCACCACAGCCACCACCACCACAGCCACCACACCCTGCCACCACCACCGCCACCACCACCACCATAACCACAGCCTTCAACTTTGCTATTCTGTTTCACCTCTAACACGTAGAAACTATAGTGGTAGAAAGTAGTCAAATAGGCAGCCTCGAATGCCAATAGGGCTGATGCTGTCTCTATTTCCTTTGTAGTCCTCCTCCTCCTCAAACACAATATATTACATGGTATACGACATAAAATATGTTCCAATTGGCAAAACATATTTCTCTCTTATCTAAAAGTATAGTATCCGTGTTACTACATATCTACACACACCACACACACACACACACACACACACACACACACACACACACACACACACACACACACACACACACACACACACACACACACACAAACAAACACACACACACACAAAAACACACACACGCACAAATAACAAACATACACAAGCACACACACACACATCAGAGGTGGGCTGGCTGGACTTCCTCAAACACTTCCGCAAACCGCAACTTCCGTACATTGCGTTAGTCCGAATTTCTTTCCGGATTTGCGGAAGTGTAAATGTGTGCGGATTTGCGTTTGCGGAAGCACTTCCGCAAACGCAAATATGTCCGCAAACTCTAAATTTGAACATGATTCCTGCGCTTCTTTCCTGTTATTACATAAGTGAGGCAAGGGTGCGTCCTTGCCCCATCACTCCAACACTTGCATGGACTGGGTATTGAGCAAAGTTGTAGATCAAAACTATTGTGGAGCATCCCTCGGCAACACCAAGATCACTAGTATTCGTTTTTGCCAATGAAGCAGTCATCTTTGCTGAGTCGCTGGAGGCCCTGGTGATGGGTCTAGAGGCGCTGTACAAGGAGGCAAAGCCTTTGGGACTGGAGGTCTGCTGGCTTAAGACCAAGGTCCAGGTGTTTGGAGGCTTACTAGATGAAACAGTGCAGTCTGTTCATGCGCGCGGTGAGGACATTGAGATGTTGGAAAGTTTTACATACCTTAGTAGCGCAGTCCATAATGATGGCGGGTCACGTCAAGTCCTACGGCGGATTGGCATAGCCCACGGTGTTATGGACTCGCTCAGCACGAGTATTTGGATTTGTCATAACCTGTGCAAGAGGACAAAGATCCGCATCTTCAAGTCGCTTGTAATCCCTGTCTTACTCTATGGGTTTGAGACATGGACACTAAATAGAGACTTGAAGAGGCGAATCGATACCTTTGGTAATAAATGTCTTCGCAGAATAATGGGGTATCGCTGGGATGAATATGTATCAAATCAGCGATTGCACTGGGAGACTGATTTGAGGCTTCTTACGTGCATAGTCCGTCAGCGCTAACCTCAGCTATATGGGCATGTGGCACGCTACCCTGAAAACGATCCTTCCCATCGGGTTGTATCTGTATCTGTAAGAGACAATTCGGCGTGGAGGAGGCCAAGAGGGCACCCACAAGGCTCGTGGCTGGGGCAAGTTGATGTTTCCTGTCGAGAGTTGTTTTTTGGTATGGGATGGGAGCCTG
The DNA here is from genome assembly GCA_016584305.1 of Chionoecetes opilio. Classification (NCBI taxonomy): domain Eukaryota; kingdom Metazoa; phylum Arthropoda; class Malacostraca; order Decapoda; family Majidae; genus Chionoecetes; species Chionoecetes opilio. The sequence continues at coordinate 4,801 of JACEEZ010019366.1, forward strand.
CATGGGATCTCGCGCGTGTTGACCTCTGGGAAGTGTCGTCGTAGCGTGGGCGAGGCAACGCGCCCCCCGGCGTATGCCCCCAATGATTGATTGACAGCAATACACCCCTCTTCAAGCTGCCGGTAGTCCGTTTTCTTAACCCTGACTGAGAAGGTAGATGCCGTGAAATCAAGACTGCTGTTCGAGATCACGGAGTAGGCTGTCTTGGATACCTCAGAAGGCAGCAGCCCAGATGAAGGTGAAAAAGATGATTTTTTCAAGGTGAGACTTATTTTTTTTATCGAGATCTACTCATCTGTAGTTCAGTTGTGACAGTTCATTACTCCAAGTCATCATATTAGCAATCTTGAGCGTCATGCTGATTAATTATTGTAATATATATGATTTACGTGCATTACTAAATTTTGAAGAAAAAAAATGCATTTTTTTCCTAAGTAACACTATAACTTCTGTTCTGACTCCGATTACTTAAAATTGTTACTTTATATATATATATTACAAATGTATCTTTTGTTTCCATGCTTTGATGAGCCCAGGACCCACAGCTATTGTCGGTTCAAGAACGTTGACCCAAAAGGGCCCCAATTTTTCAAATGTTTTTCCGTAAAGAATGTCGTCGTCACGAAATTTGGTAGCGTCAACTGTTCTGACCGCAAAGGATTTCGTCGCCCGGGGGTGAAGGAAAACAAACAAAGACATCGCAAAACCCCAGGTCTTCACCTTTCCCCCTTCGCTGCGTTTAGTTTTTCCTCTGTATTTTTTTCACCCCAAATTAAAGAGGAAAGATGAGCCCCAATTTCCCTGACTTTATTTATTTTTAGTTTTTTAAATGACGAAATAAACCCTTTTTGGGTGCGTAATAAACAGAGTGGTGTACAAGCCTTATTATTAAAGAGTAAGTATCCCAAAAAATATGCTTGCGCTGAGATTTCCTCTTTATTTTTTTTTTTTTTTTTTTCCTCCCTTTAAGGGTAAGAAAAAGCACTTTTCCCCTGCCCTTTATGTTCCTTTTTTAGCTTTTTTAATAAACGAAATAAACCTTTTGGCGTAAAAAACCAGATTGGTTTTACAAGCCTTTTTAAATTGAGAGTAAGTATCCCAAAATATGCTTGCGCTGAGATTTCCTCTGTATTTTTCACCCCATTAAGAGGAAAATAATAAATTTCCCTGACTTTATTTTATTTTTAGCTTTTTTAATGACGAAAAAAACCTTTGTGCGTAAAAACCCGTGGTGTAAAACCCCCTTTTTTGAGAGTAGGCAAAAAAAATCCCTTCCCGCGGGAGTTTTTCCTCGGGGTTTTTTTTTTCCATCTCATTTTTTGGGATTAAATTGAGGTTAGGTTACGTAATAAATCCCCTGGTTAGGTTATTAACTTGCTGGGTAAAGGGGGGGTGCGGGCCCCCCCCCCCCCCAAGTTATGTCGGAGATTACGGGTAAATGGAAGTTTGGGTTTTAAAATTGGGGCCTTTTTAAACCGTTATTTTTTTAGTTTTATCTTGCGAATTTAAACCCTTTTGGGTGCTAAGTGAAAGGTTGTTTAGAGGCCTCTTCCCTTAAGTAGAGTAAAACCAAAACATGCAAAAAAAATTGGCTACTTTTCTAATGAGCATATGCTAATTAGGCTATATTACTTACCCTAAAAACCCAAAACCGCTTCCCCCAACCCAAACCCAAAGATGAAGCTTGACATGAAATTTTGAGATGGAATTTTTTTTTAAATTTTTTTAGCATACGTGGGCCTACTGGGAAAAAGGGTTTTATTTTTATTTTTAGAAACAGCGACAAAATGAAGACCCCTTTTGGCTAAAGGGGTTTTTATAGGGGGACTTGAACTAGGCAGTCACTACCACCTTTTCCCATTTGACATATTTTTAATTTAACTTTTGCAAAAATTTATAATGTCCCATTATTTCCACTTCTGCGTGCTTTTCCCTTTAAAACTTATATCATTTGAAGAAATTAAAAATTTTGTCAAAAGGGGCTTACGACCCCACCCTTCCATTTTGGGCACATCCTTTAGGAGCTGGGGTTTAAATTTTTCGGAAATTTTAAATATTCTCGTCAGGGGGGTCGAGGGGGAAGGGCCCCTCCCGTTAAAGGGTTTTATGTTCGGTTGGGTTTTGGTAATAACCCCCAGCAGGGCGGGGAAAGAGTGGACCCCACAAGTGGCTTGCGAGCGGGCGAATGCGGGAGGGGAGCCCTTTGCAGCCCATCAGAGCCCCGCGCAGTCCTCGCCCCATTGTTACCGAAATTTTTTTTCCCTTTCATATAAAATTTTTTTAATAAAATTTAATAGCAAAGGTTTAAAGGTTTGTTTTGTAGAGTTTTTTAGGTAAAAAAAGCAAAATCGAATGATTTTGCGATTGTTTCCCATTTCTGCGGGATTTGGGGGGGGACAACCACCCTCCCGCGGCCCGGCAACATCGCACACCATTTAAATTCCCCCTTAAAATTTCGTTTGGGAAACGAACGCAAAAGTGGTTTAAATAATGCACATTTACTTAGAAAAAGTTAAAAAAAATATGTAAAAGGGGGTACGGGGGTAGCGACTGCGCAGTTCACGTTCACTAAAAACCCTTTTTCCCAATTTATAACCGCATTTTCATTTTTCCCGCTTTTTCTTTTAAATAATAACAAAAAACCTTTTCTTCACCGGAAAAGCTACTTTTCTAAAACTTTAAACAAAAAATCCCATCTCAAATTGCACTGTAAACGCTTCATCTTTGGGTTAGGGTTGGGTGAAAGCAGTTGGTTCCCCCATCCTTTCGCTATTTTTGGGGTTGCCCGTGTTGAGGGAAGGGCCCTAACCAATCCCATTTTTGGTTCAAAAAAAACATTCCCTAAAATGAAACACCCCGTGCGATCCCCCCTTAAGCTAACTTAAACATAACCACATAACCTCAGTATTTTTTTAACTTTAACACACATCTCTCATTAAAGGAAAAAAATTTTCTATAAATTCCCAAAAGTTGCGGGTTTTTCTAAAAAAAATTTTGTGCTTATACTTCATTAACCCTGACATGGGTTTAGGTTGGGTTTAGGTATAAAAAGTATTTAGAAGGTACACTACTGTTTTCCCAAATTTGTATTATTGGTTACAATATCTCAGAAAAATGGCCAAACTATCCCGCCCTTTTGGGGATCAGGTTGATCGGGAGAATAAAGATAATGCCCAAGGTATTGTGGGACGGGGAACTTGGACGTCGCAGAGTTGTTACAGGTACAAATGGTGTTGCAAGTTGATTTTTTTAATTTTTTCTTAGTTCCCTTTTTTTTTTTCCTCAGAAATTTTTACTGTTTAGGGATGTAAACCCGGGCATTGTATGTATGTTTTTGGGGTACGTATGTGTGTTATATATATATATATATATATTATACATATATAATATATATATATATATATTATATATAAAATTTGAAAAAAAATGCTGTTTTTCAAGAATGTTGTAAATCATTTAAAGGACACTAATTTTTTTTCCCCCAAATCCCTTTTACAGATGGGATAAACCCCTTTCACGCAATGAGTGATGCTGAATTTTTTGGGATCGTTTTCCGCCTCAAAAAATTTCCCCTGTCTGATCTCATTGAGGAAATTAGAGTAAAACTTCCTCCCGCAAATATTTGAGAGAAATTTTTTTCCCTCAATCAATTTAATTTTGAAATTGCTGTTATTGAAATTTATACCCCTCTGAAATATTGAAACAAACTGTGCATTTTACTTCACTGTTCCCCCAAAAAAAAAAAACCCTTACTTTCTTTATGTGGAGATCATATTCAGTGAAACCGAGTGGTTTGCTAAACCCGGTATGTTTTTTCTCTCCCAACAGGATGTCCTGTTCCACCATACCCCAAACACTAAATTCCCAAAATACAAATCCCGGGAAACGGGAGATCCCCAAAAGGAAAATTAGGTGACTCCCTTTTTTGGGGAATTTTTTTTTTGTTCACAAACGACAGTCGCGAATGGTTTTAAGATTCCCCCAGAGCATAAAAAAGCCCTCCACGGGAAGACATTATATAAAAACCCTCCTTCGGGCCCCAAACCTGAACCAAACATTCAAAGTTTTATGACACCCGTGGGTTCCCTGGGGGTTATAGGAGAAATCGACTGAAACCACATTGCTGTATTGAAACCGCCGGGTTGAAAATTCGGGTGTTTTTTGTTGAAAGGAAAAGGTTTTAATTTTTCTTTTAAACGTTCAACTGTGTGGGGGCCCAAAATCTACTTTAAAAAATGTTTTGCCCTTTGGGCCTGGGAGTGTCCATGCAGTAAAAATTTTTGGGAAATAGAAAGGCTCCACGCGAGGTAAAAACTAATTAAAATCCTGGGTATCACCTATTTGGGCGATCGTGTATCCCTTGAGAAGATATCTTTTAAATTTTCCAGGGGCCCAGATAAAAGTAATGCACCCCGAGACAGCTTAAAAACCCCTTTTCCAAAACAAAAATTACCTTGAACGTGCATTTGGTATTTTAAAAAAAGGAGATTTGGATATTTGGGGAAATGAAGGAAAGAAAAATCTAAAAACTACCAAAGCTATGTTTGTTGCATGTATGGAAATTTGCACAAAAGCTGTTTAAAACTAGACGGGTTTTTTTACCCTCAAGAGGGGGCCTCAACATAAATTTAACCATACCATGATAATTTGGGGGCCGGTACGGGTACGTGGAAATCTTCAAGGGAGTTTAAAACGACAACAGAATCAGGGATTACTTTTAAGCAATACGGTGCTCTCACAGGATCTATAGGGGAAAATGTTTCATATTTTCCCCCCCCCTTTCCCCAGCAAACATGGGTTTCCTAAAACCCCCTCCCCTTTTTTATGCTTTCCCATATTGCCATATGCCCCTTGATTTGGGCATTTTCCCCCTTTTCCCAACATTACTTACTTTACTTATTTTTTCTTCATAGCAAATTACATGATTTTGTTGTATAAAACTTCTTTGTTTTTCCCAAATTTGGGGTTGGTGCATGAGCCCAATACATAGTAACAAATTACTTTTTGTTTCTTTAAAATTTTTCCTGTGACAGGGTGGAAACCTTTTTTCAGATGAAATTAAATTTTTTTTTTTTTTTTTTTTTATTGATATGAAGAAATGCCCTAAAAATTACAGTCAGCTACCCCCCAATGTAGGTTATTGTATTTTTTTCTTATAAATCATCAAGTAATAATGTGTAATGAAAATAAATTTTTAAGGGCTAGCATATAGTTTCCTTTTTTCCCTTTTTCCCTTTCATAAAAAAAAAAAGAAAAGAAGGGAAAACTCCCAAAAGGCCCCCGAGAAACCCACACTTGGGAGTTTTCCCCTTTTTTTTTTTGGGAAATGTAGCCCCCACCTTTCCCCTTTTGTTTTAGTATATGTACAGCATTTATCAAACCCTTACATTATTTTAGCCTTGATCCCAAAAAAATCCACCCCTTAAAAAATTTTGCACCATAAAATTTTAAATTTCAACCCTGCCAAAAGTAGCCCCGACCCCTTTTCCCCTTTTTGTTTAGTTTTGGGTTTACATCATTCTTCAATCCATTACATTACATAGCCTTGATCCCAAAAATCCACCTTAAAAACATTTTCACCCGAAAAAAACGTCTGAATAAAAAAACAGTCCCGCTGTGTACAACATGTTTGTTTATTTAATTAAATTTTCCCGTTTTTTTTTTTTGCTTTTTTTCCACTTTTTTTTTTTGATTCCCCAATTCTGATCAGCATATCTTCTATTTGTAGTTCTACAAGATATGGGCCTTTTCCCCTCGTTGATCTTGCTTACAAAACCTCGTGTCCTTTTTTTTCCCGGTCATATGTGGGGATTGCGTCACCCTCGTACCAGGGGCCCCCCCGGGTTTAAAGCCCAAACCCAAAAGATTGCGTTCTTTTCAGAAAAGGGGCTGGTTTCCGGGGCCCCCTCCAGTATCCTCTAATGCTTCCCCGTTCTAAAGTTTTTCTGTGAAAAAAAAGGGAGAAAGTAAAAATTAAAAACAACAGACAAAAGGTAAAATTTCCCTTTCCCCTTTAAAACCTGCCAAAATAACCCCAATTTATTAATGGGTCACCCCTTTTACCCCCATATTAACAATTTGGGTAAAAATTAATTTTATTAACGTTGCCCCCCTCGTTTTTCACCGTTAGGAAAGACCTAAAATGTTTACAGCATGGAGTGGGGTTATTACCAATTCTGGAAACAGTGAAAAAAGGCTTATTGACATTTTACTGAGTGACGATCAGCCCGGGAGGATCCCGGGATAAACCAAAAAAAAAACCTAGGTCTGGGAATGTTTTATTGAGTTTATTACTTAGATTACCGGAAAAACTTGTTTTTGGGATCGCCCGGTTTTCCCCCAAACTGATCGTCGCCAGCTCAAAGGGGGCGGGGCCTTTTTTCCCGCCTCACCTTTTTGGAACTGTCGCCGTAGGAATTCTCGCAGAAACACTAAACCCAGGGAAATTTTTGCTGCCTTTTAACTTTTTGGCGACAGTTCCCCTTATGATAAATGAAAAGGCAAATAAAAACCCATTTTTTTATTTTGGGCAACACATTTTATGTTTGTCCCAAAAAAAAAAATTAAAGTTTGACATTTGGGAAAGTAATTTCCCGACCCAAATCTGGGGCTTTCGCCCCCCCCCGACTCCCCCGCTTGTTTTACTTAACCCCAACCGAGACATTTTGGGAAAAATACCGACATAAGCAAAAAATGTTTAAGCTGTTGCTGGGAATAATCCCTGAAAGTAAAACCTGTTAAAAGTGGATTTAAAAAACCCAAAACCCATATTATTGGGGGTTATAATGGACAAGAACTACGCGTTTCTCTGCCGTTTTCCACTTACGTTTTCTCTATTTTTTTTGCTCAGTTACCCGTTTTTGTATTAATTACTTCAGCGTAACCTTTAAAACGGTTTTTCATAAGTTTTTTTTAAAAAATGATGCCGTTGTCCCAATAGCGCGCACCTTCCCCAAAACCCCCTCCATCCGAAGGACCACAAACCCCCCTTTTTTTTGGGGGAAGGGGGGGGGGAGGGTTTAAAGGGTTTAAAAATCTGTCCGGGAGCTCGAGGGGGGGTTTTTTTTCATTTTGGGAAAAAGGGGAAATCATTTTGTACATCGGTTTTTCGGATACCCGTAGAGTCGTCATCAAAAAAAGGGGTTTCTAAAAATCAGTACCAATTTTTATTATATTGCTGTATAAATTGAGACCAAAAACTCTCCTAAAACTGCTAGCTTTTGAATTAGGGGGCAAAATTTCAACTTAAATTTTGAAACCCCCAAACCGGGGAAATTTCGGAAAAAATCAAAATCAGTGTACGGGAAAAAATCTAATTGGGTTTTTTTTCTAAACCAATTAAACACCCCCTGGGTACGAAACAACTTTGTAAAAACTCCCCGTAACTTTGGAGGTTTTTGCGTAAAAATCCCCCCGGTTTGGTTTTGGGCGAACGGGCCCTTTAGCGGGTGGGGGGGTGGGGGTGGCAAATGTGTGGCGGGGCACTTGGTTTTTTGTACACTTTCGTTTACTTTTCGGGGTTTTCCCGAGTGCTATTATTTTTTAAAACCAAGGTTTTTTAAGGGTTTCCCGGATGGAGGGTTCCCTTAATTTTCCCAAAGCAAAGGCGGGCATTAGGATTTTGGGGGATGAAAATTTTTAGAAAAAAACTTTTTAAAAGGTTTTTGGGAAAAATAAACCCGCCCTTTTTCAAAAGCAAAATTTTAGCAAGGATAAAAGGTGGGGCCCCCCACTCGGCCGCCCCTATTTATCCAAAATATTTAGAGGGCATCCCCGCGGGGCAAACTATTGTTTTTGCGTAAATGTTTTTTTTTACGTTATGTTTTTAAAATATATAATAAATTTTAAAAAATAAGAAAATGTCATAATTAAATAACCTAACCTCACTATAAACCCCCAAAAATTACTAACCTGACCCCCTATAAACCCCCCAAAAATTTTCTAAAACCAACCTCACTATAAGGTTTTTTCTAACCTAAAACCCCACTTTTAAACCCCCAAAATTTTCTAACCTAAAACCCCACTTGGGGGGGGGGAGCCCCCAAAAATTACTACCCTAACCTCCCCATAAAACCCCCAAAGTTACTAAACCTAACCTCACATAATTTACCCAAACCCAAAACCCCACTATAAAAACCCCCAAAGTTACTAAACCCGGGCCCCACTATAACCCCCAAAAGTTTCTAACCTAACCTCACTATAATCCCTAAAGTTTCTAACCCAACATCACTATAACCCCCTAAAAATTACTAAACTAACTCACCATAAAACCTAAAATTTTCTAAACCCAAACCCCACTATTTCCCCCCCAAAGTTACTAACCTAAAACCCCTAAACCCCTTAAAAGTTACAACCTAACCTCACTAAAAAAATTCTAACCTAAACCCCACTTAACCCCCCCAAAAGTTCCCAAACCCAAACCCCACTTAACCCCCAAAGTTACTAACCTAACCTCACTAAACCCCCAAAAATTACTAAAACCCAACCCAAAAAAATATAAACCAAAAAGTTACAAAAAAAAAAAATAACCTCATATAAGTTACTAACCTTTAACCCCACCATTTACCCCTTAAAAGTTAAATAAAAATAACCTCACTATAACCCCCCAATTTTACTTTATTGCCGTAGGCGGGCCCCCATTGGGGGTTCCCCCCGGGTAAATTATGTCCCGGAAAAAGACCGGGGCAGTTCCCCGTCCCCCTTTTTAAAAATATTGGGGACAAATAAAAATAAGGGTCAAGAACTGGGAAATGTCGCCCAAAAAGGGAAAAAGCCCCCCTACGTAAAAATTGGAATCTCGCCGACGTGAAAAATTTTGGGAAACTCGCCGACGTCGGGGACAAATTTCCCATCGGGGCCAAATTTTTAGGTACCCATGGGGTTTGGGAAAAACTAGAATGACGAGATCTACAAATTAATTTTTTATTTATATATTTTCTGGAGGGTGCACTAAAATAAATAAAACCCGCGTGGCTCTCCCGCCTCACACACATGGCCCAAAATTAATAAAACCAAATCTTTGCCCCAATTCGCATCAACTACAAACTCAGAGGGAAGTTTAGAAAAGTTTTTCCCGCTACAAAAAAAGCGTGTCCATTTTTTCCAAAGTATTTTAAAACTAAGGGAAATTTAAAAGCCGTAGGCTGCACAAGGGTTTTTTTCCAAAATGCCCTTTTTTTTCCCTTTTCCCGGCCCTACTCTAAAGAAGGGAGAAGCATAAATTTGCAACGCTTTTAAAAGTATGGCGCAAAGTGACTTCGTTTTTAAAACACAGCTAAAAAAAAACAAAGTCAAAGAGATGGGGTTACCTGCTAATAATCGGGAAAGAAAAAGACTCTTGTTTTTGTCTGGCTCTGCTGTGCTGTAAAACGAGTAACCCAAACCCCCTCATTTGGGGTAATGAAGGGGCGCGTAGCCACAGGCCCCGGGATATTACCCCTTTCCCACATACCAAAAACCCCTTTCGGGGGGACGGGGCTACAAAGAAGGAAAAAACCGCGAAGGGTTTGACGTTACCCCTGGCTTCCCGTGTAGCGCAGAGAACCCCTCGTGCGGTGCCGTCATGGGAAGGGAAAAGGGGGACATTTAACAATCTGGGCCCCAAAATCTCCTCCCCCGAGGGGGAGCATGTCCGGGGCCCGCCCTTTGCTGTTGGGCCTTAAATTGGGTTAAAAAAAACAGTGGAAATCGGGGATCCCACAGGGCCTTTGTTATTTCTTTAAAAACAACAACATATATTTGCTTTGAGTGCATGAAAGTCCTCGATTCAAACCCTCGTTAGTAAATGGTTTTTCCATGGACACAGAAATAGCCAGATACTCTTCATGAAGACGAGATATTGAGAGGGGAAATATAAGATTCGTTAAATTCTGAGTGAGGGAGGAGGTGAAAAGGGTTTACCTGTGGGGGCCCGTCACCTTTTAAAAGGTGAAACAAGTAACCCTTAACCTGACCTGTCCCCCGCGCTAATGACCCCACGCCTGAGGCTCCCTACCCGCCATGCCTTCAGGCGATATATCAGGTCACCACATCGGAATAGACGTGAGAGAGAGAGAGAGAGAGAGAGAGAGAGAGAGAGAGAGAGAGAGAGAGAGAGAGAGAGAGAGGGGAGAGAGAGAGAGAGGGGAAGAGAGAGAGAGAAGAGAGAGAGAGAGAGAGAGAGAGAGAGAGAAAAGAGAGAGAGAGAGAGGAGAGAGAGAG
>JACEEZ010019367.1:5000-27500 GCA_016584305.1 Chionoecetes opilio
TCGTTGTACAATTAAGAGAAAAAAAAGTGTGATCCATATTTTTGTTCTATCTGGTGAATATAGTTTTTTTTTTTTATCAATATGAAATGAGGTAAATTGTCACTTATGATAAATTAACAACTAATTGTTAAGAAAAATAGGAATTAAAAGGGAAAAAATACTGTTCCAATTGTTCATAGTATTATACTTTTTTTTTGTTTAGTTTCCTGTATTTGAACGAGAGAAAAATAGTGGCGAACAAAAAATTGTGTCTCGTTTTTCTTTTTCTTTCTCTCTCCCCACTTCTTTCATTTGTCTCGCCTCGTATTGTAGTGACGCAGAGAAATGCTTGTCAATAAACCCACGTAAGGGAAAGAAAATATAATAAAAGAGAGAAAGAAAATAAGAGATTAAAAACGAGAAGCTGCAAGAGGTGGACTCTATTAGGAAAAAATAGGATATTTTCCTTTTTATTCTCTCTCTTTTCTTGCTTTTCTGTAGCATTCTTTCACTTATTGTTTGGATGCTTTATCTCCTTTTTCTCTCTCTTTCATTGTTTCCTGCTTTTCTGAAGCATTCACGTATTTTTTTCGATGCTCTCTCTCTCTCTCTCTCTCTCTCTCTCTCTCTCTCTCTCTCTCTCTCTCTCTCTCTCTCTCTCTCTCTCTCTCTCTCTCTCTCTCTCTCTCTCTCTCTCTCTCTCTCTCTCTCTCTCTCTCTCTCTCTCTCTCTCTCTCTCTCTCTCTCTCTCTCTCTCTCTCTCTCTCTCTCTCTCTCTCTCTCTCTCTCTCTCTCTCTCTCTCTCTCTCTCATTGTTTCTTACTTTTTTGTAGCATTCAAATATTTTATCGACTTTTTTTTTCTTTTTCTCTCTCTCTCTCTCTCTCTGTAATGCCGGAAAATTCCAAGAGTAATGATGGAAATTTCCATCACACGATTTCCGAGTTATATGTTCTATGGTAGGTCAGAGAAGGTTTCAATAACCATAGGTTTAGTCTAGGCTAAGTGAAGCCTCAATCCGGTGTATAAGTGACACAGATCACCATTAGGATAACGTCATTCAAATTCTTCATTATGCCCTATCCTTAGTGTCTTATTGCTCTCTCTCTCACATTTCTATCCCCCCTTTCACCCTCCCTTTCTCCCCCCCAAAACGCATGAGTCACGAGGTCTGATTTGTGCGACATTAACTTCGCGGTTATCGATAAGTGATACTCAAACTCTTTATTTTTTTCTTGATCCCCCTCCCCTGGTAAATCGAATAACTCTCTTAGATTCTTAGAATACTTAAAAAGGAGAGAAATAAAGGTTTCTTTCAAGTATTGACCCATTCGTTAGTAAAGCCGTTCGCTAAACATAAAAGTCTTCCAAATATCTTTTTACATATCACTACACCACTCCTTTGAAAAACGCGTTCGTACGGTCTTTCTGGATTAAGTTTAATACCACCCCCGTTGGTTATTCTTATGATTTAAATTTTTCTTCATCCAATTAAGAAAATTGGGTTATAGTTATTCCATTTGTTGGTACATTTGCTTCCCCGGTTAACAAGAGTCGTTCGACGCTTCGCGTCCCCTTCGATGAAGCCTCTAGTGTGTATTTAAACATTCGTTATTTCCCGCGTTTAGCTGTTCTCAGTGCACCATGACCCGCCTTGTGTAGGCACTCTTTCTGTCTCCTTGTCTCATAAACCGCGGGAGCTCATTCGTCTCCTTGCTCCCCTACAGGTAAGACATCTGGTTGTGTGTGTCCCCCCCATTCCCCCTTGTGTTAGGATATATTTATTTCTATATATATATCTAGGTGATATTTGAGTGATCGTGAAGTGAATAGGTAACCACAAATGATTGTCATAAGTATTAGTAGGATTCGTGTCCTTGCTCCCCTACAGGCACGCGTGTGGATGTACCAAGTGGAGCGTGTGATCCATATGGTCGCAAGCTCCCAAAACAGTCTCATTGCTCCCACACTTACCTTCCCTATATTTTCCATGTATATCTTAGGTGTTTATCTTGTATGTGATTAGATGGCAGGCCTAGGAATATAGTCCAGTTAGACAGGTTCTTCAGTAGCTTTCCTCCCGTGATAAACCATAAATATACATGAGTTAAGGATGAGTAACCTTTCGTGTAAAATAAATCAAATGAGTTAAAGTAGGAAGTTTTCTTGCTAAGCCCCAGGTAACTTATTCTCTGCTGTGGAAATACTTATTCACGCTTCCGAAAGAATTTCAGACTTACTCGGTATACTAAGAGTATCCCCATAACTACCGTAATCTTTAATCTTTAAATCTTGTTCAAGGGGTAGACCATAGGAATACCCACTTGGACTGGTGGCAGCGTTTCCCTATTAAATAAAAATCATTCCATCATTATAAGTTATAACTAACCAATACTTCTTCCAGTGGAGAATTAATCTTAATTAATTTCATTCCAACTCACATTGTAACAACAACAAAGGAAAACACAGGCACCACATTGGTAGCTAAGCGGTGGAATATTATTTCCTACATATAACAGCACCGGAATCTCACCTGGGAAAGTAGCTAAAAAAGAGTCAAAACTTCAGGTAATATGTACAAAGTCTCATTGGTAGGAAACAGTCAATTTCCCCAATTACTCGATGTCCCAGAAACCGAAATTAGGATTTTAAGAGGTCCTGGAGGAAGGGCAAGTTCCTTTTTCTCAAATGATAGACTAAATAGTGTCCTGGAATGGACACATGATCTGTGCATTTTGTGGCTCGGAAGCAACGATATTGCCGATGGCATAGATCCCGGTTCTCTTGCTGACGCTATCAAGGAAATCACGCGCACAATAGAGAGGAATTGTGAGGCGGTAGTGTGCATCTGTTTAATAGAACCATGCATTTATTCAGAAAGAGAACCACACCTATTAGTCACGGGAAACCCGAGTGTCCTTCTGTTGACCGACGGAACACGGGAATCGAGTCCCTACCCGCGTCTATGGGAGGTGTTTCTCCAGCGTCATCATGAGTTGGGAAGATACCATATTCGCCGAGGTGAAAACGAAAGAGGAGGAGGAGGATGCAGACAGAGTGAGACGGTTGAGAGATTTAGTGGATGAAATAAGAGCTGAGAGAATGAAGAGAATTGAAGTAAGAGAATTAAGGTCACCGCTAAATCAAACAAACCCTTTCCATACCTCTCAATTATCCACGAATAGCGTGAAAGAGGGACTCACCAAACCTCGAGATATTCCAGTATTGGAGTTACATCAACTACAAGGCCTTGACGCAACGGCCCGCCTCCAAATGTTCTTTGAATTAATAGAACAATGTAGCTCAAGCGACGCCACACGCATACAAATTGCAAAAGGGAGAGTGAGCTCAGAACTCTCAATCTTAATTCATAACTATCAAACGAACCATAAAGTAGAAACCTGGGCAGCACTTAAACATCTTTTAGAAACTGAGTTCGCCACCGAAGTGAGTGTTGATAGAGCCTGGCAGGAATTGGAGGCAATGGGTATCTTGGGGGGAATCTTCTCAAGCTTTCACCCATCGTTTTATTTGCCAACATGCGGTGATTGAGACAAAATTCCCAAATGAAAAATTACCCAACCGTGATAAGACCATAAAGAGAAAACTGTGGTACGGCCTACCAGTCGCGTCGCGAGAGAAATTAGAAGGATTCCTGGATGAAGGATATCCTCTTAAAAAATTAATAGACCGTCTAGAGCACGAACGCCAACTGCTCGAAGAGAGACACACTCCAAGGGTTAACATGATCCCAGCACATAAGAAAGAAGGAAAAGTGCTAGACGAAAAAGAAACCGATAGGTCCATACACTTCCCAAACCCCGAGACCACCAAAGACGAAGTGGAAGAGATAAGACAACAAGTCCGAGAAATTCAGACCCGCTTGGCTCAAGAGAAAACCGAGAGACTCCCACAATTTGAAACACCCACTCGCAAGTATTGTGCCTATTGTCAGACGAAAGCACATACCCTTCAGGAATGTTGGAGAAAACCTCCATTAGATCATTGTTTCGATTGTCGCAGATCCGGATGCCGGAGGGGAAATTGTAGTTGTCCTGGACGCGCCCAGGGAAGTCACACTCAAACCCCGAGCCAAGCCCAAAACCCAAGGCAACAATCATGACTAGACGGAGAAGATATTTCACCCACTATCCATGTAGTTATCAACGGGAAAATAGTAGAAGCCATAGTAGACACGGGGAGTAGCTATACTTTAATCAAAGAATGTACCGCAAAACGTATCGGAGGGGAAATAAATAAACGACGGAATCCTCCTCGCCTCGTGGGAATCACAGACACACCGCTGAAAATTCTCGGTATGATATGGGCGGAAATTGAAATCGATGACGAACAAAAATGTAAAAAATGGTTCCCCGTAGTTCAAGATTCTTATCTCATCGGTGATGTGCTCCTTGGTTGTGACATACTCACAAAGGCCACCCTCACATGGGACGGAAAAAGTAGAGCGATGCGCTGGGGTGATAGCCCTCGTACAGTTAATCATATTCGCCGAAAGAGAAATAAAATCGAAAGAATACACAGACATCCTGTAGAACTCACAAGCCCGTCACAGGCATCCTCACAAATAAGCCTTCTCAATCAGATAAAAATAAACCCTTACCAATCCACGATTATGCCAGTCAAGGTAAAAGAGATCCTAGGTTCTGACTTACTTATCTATCCTCAGCAAAGAGTCAGTAGAAATAGTCACCCCTACTTAGTACAAGTGACATCAGAAAACGATATTTATGTCCCTTTCACCAATGATACCAAGAAGGAAAAGGTTTTTCGCAAAGGCACTATTCTCGGTTCATACGAAAAGGTAGAAATTCCTCCATCAAAAAAAATCAATTCCACTCATGCAATACACAATGACCTACTACCGGGACACGATAGAGTACAACCAAAAGGAACCCGAACCCAAAGGCTGAAAGAATTAATTAAGGGACAAAAATGGCAGCAACTGACGGTTGCAGAACAAAAAGAATTACAAGAGGTAATTCTAGAGAATGACCCTCTTTTTATCTTAGACCAGAATGAGTTAGGACTTATCAACGATCCTCCGGCTCACATTAAAGTGGCTGACCCTCAACCCAGTCGGGGACCTACGTATCGCTATCCCGAGAAAGCAAAGGAACTCATTTCACATATGCTATAAGACATGGAAGACCGAAATATCATAGAACGGTCCACGGCCGCATGGTTGTCACCAATTGTCTTGGTAAATAAACCAGATGGTAGTAAAAGAATGTGTTTAGATTATCGACACATAAATAAACACCTCGCCACTGACATCTACCCACTTCCAAGACTAGAGGAATTGGTAGAACAAGCCGCGGGTCAAAAGTATTATGTTACCCTAGACATGCGCGAAGCATATTTCCAGATATTACTCGATGACGAAAGTCGTGATCTCACCACCTTCAGCGATGGTGTAACTTTATATCGGTTTCGACGTCTACCGTTCGGACTAAACTGCTCCCCCGCTATATTTTCCAGGCGAATGGCCTCAGTATTAACTCCTCTTCTTCAGAAGGGATAGGTCAAGAACTATCTGGACGAATTAATCCTATGGGCTCCAATTTTCCCTCTTCTTTTGGAGCGCCTTACTCAACTTTTCGGACTCCTCACCACGAATGGTGTGAAACTCAACCTCAGTAAATGTACTTTCAGACTAAGATAAGTCACCTTTCTAGGCCATCGAATCTCAGCAGAAGGAAGTAAACCGGATCTGAAAAATGTGGAGGCAGTATCTAAAATGAAAGCTCCCAAAACGGTCAAGGAAGTCCGACGTTTCTAAGGTATGTGTGGTTTCTACCGGAAACATGTTCAGTCATTTGCGAAAGTTGCTGCTCCTCTCACTAACTTAACTAAAACTCGAGTCACTTTCGCCTGGACGAATGAGTGCCAAACCGCGTTCAATCAATCAATCAATCATTGAGGGCATACGCCGGGGGGCGCGTCGCCTCGCCCACCCTACGACGCCACTCCCGGGGGTCACCACGCGAGTTCCCATGCAGGCTCCTTTCCCATACCAAGCAGCTCTCGACAAGAAACATCAACTTGCCCCAGCCACGAGCCTTGTGGGCGCCCCCTTGGCCTCCTCCACGCCGGATTGTCTCTTACAGATACAACCCGATGGGAAGGATCGGTTTCAGGGTAGCGTGCCACATGCCCATATAGCCGAAGTTGGCGCTGACGGACTATGCAGGTAATAGGCCTCGATTCAGTCTCACGGTGCAATCGCTGATTTGACACGTAATCATCCCAGCGATACCCCATGATTCTGCGAAGACACTTATTACCAAAGGCATTGATTCGTCTCTTCAAGTCACTATTTAGTGTCCATGTCTCACAACCATAGAGTAAGACAGGGATCACAAGCGACTTGAAGATCCGGATCTTTGTCCTCCTGCACAGGTACCGACAACGCCAAATACTCCCGCTGAGCGAGTCCATAACACCGTGGGCTATGCCAATCCGCCGTAAGACTTCTTGACGTGACCCGCCGTCATTATGGACTGCGCTACCAAGGTATGTAAAACTTTCCAAGATCTCAATGTCCTCGCCACACGCATGAACAGACTGTACTGCTTCATCTAGTAAGTCTCGAAACACCTGGACCTTGGTCTTGAGCCAGGAGACCTCAAGTCCCAAGGGCTTTGCCTCCTCGTGCAGCGCCTCGAGAGCCATCACCAGGACCTCCAGCGACTCAGCAAAGATTACTGCATCATCGGCAAAAACAAGATCAGTGATCTTGGTGTTGCCGATGGATGCTCCACAATCACTTTGATCTACAACCTTGTCCAATACCCAGTCCATACAAGCGTTGAAAAGTGATGGGGCAAGGACGCACCCTTGCCTCACTCCTGTATTCACAGGAAAGAAGCTGGATACACCTGCCCCACACTTCACAGCACTCTCAGTCCCAGAATACAGACCAGTTATCAAACCAATAGTCCTTGCAGGAATCCCTCGAAGTCGCAGAAGATCCCAGAGTGACTCACGATGCACTGAGTCAAACGCCTTCTTGAGATCAACATAGGCTGCAAGCATCCCCTGTCGAAACTCACGTCGGCGTTCCACCAGGACACGAAGCGCTAGGAAGCGCACTAAACCGCGTTCGAACATCTCAAATCGTGTCTGATTAACGCACCAGTCCTGGTTAGGGCACAAATACATGAACCTTTCATCCTCACGACGGACGCGAGTAACACCCATGTCGGAGGAGTCCTAAGTCAAATTCAATCAAATGGTTCCAACTGCCCAATAGGGTATTTTTCCAAGAAATTGAATTCTTGCGAGACTTGTTACTCAGCCACCGATAAGGAAGCCTTGGCTGTCGTTCTCACTTGTAGACATTTCCACCATTATCTTTGGGGCTCACAGTTTTCGATAGTCACGGATCACCAGCCCCTCACAAGTATATTCAAGAGAAAAACCAAATCTTCCCGGATGACCAGATGGATTCTCGAAATGCGCGAATATAACTATGTGGTTAAATACCTGAAAGGTAAGGATAATTTCGTCGCCGATCATCTGTCACGTCCCGTTAGGGTGATCATCCGTCTTCCCGAAACTACTTGGCTAGGGCTAAATCAACAACAATTCAAACTACGACAACGGGAAGAACCCGTGTGGCAAGAATTAGGGGAATATCTGGAGGGAGGTCGAGTTCCTACGAAACGCTTGCCGAAAGCCACCCTAGATCAATTTGCAGTAATCAATGAAATACTGTACTATGTCCGGGAAAAAACAGATGGAAGCATACACTATGGTCACATACTTCCTCGTAGTATGACTATTCAAGCTCTCCAACATGCGCATGAATTATCAGGTTACTTAGGACAAAAGAAAACCATTAAGAAAGCCGAGGAACTATACTATTGGACAAATCTTAAAGCAGATGTGTGCGAATATGTCAAAAATTGTGTAACTTGCCAAAGGTTCAAAAGAAATAGAGGGTTACAGCAACAATGGAAGGAATTACCTCCAGTAGATAAACTATTAGAGATAATAGGGATAGACCTTACTGATATGGTAGCCGGAGCTCAAGACTATCGCTATGTTATGACGGTAGTAGATCATTACAGTAGATTCGTTAGGTTCTTCCCCCTTAAGACCAAACACACTACACACATAATAAAGACCATGTGGAAATACCTGGCCGACTATGGGACACCACGCAACATCGTTCTGGACAATGGAGGAGAATTTACCAGTAAGGAGTTCCGGCAGTTCTGCACACAACACCAGATCACTCTCTGCTACACGACACCCTACCACCCTCAAGGCAATTCAGTGACCGAGAGGATGCACAGGACTCTTAAGTCAGTCCTCTCGACCCTGTGCCAAGGTCACCCCCTTCGTTGGCCCACGTTGTTGCAGCCATGCCAGATCACCATGAATCAAGCGGTACACACATCTACGGGTCAACAACCATATTTCGCTTTCTTCTCTCGCCATGCCCCCAGACTGATCGGGACATCCTTACCCGGCGTTGATGGAGGGGAGGACGACATGAGTATGGCACACGCCCTAATCCGGGAGACGCATCAGAAAATGTCGCGTCATTATAGAAATGTCGCCAACAGAAAGCGAAAAAATCAAGTGGTAGAAGTGGGAGCACTGGTATGGGTCAGAAAAGAGACCACAATACCAGGCACATGCCTTAAACTAAATGTAAAATGGGATGGTATCTATAGGGTGATGGAAGTACTGTTGGGTGGAAGTATGTATGTAGTGGAGAACGTGTTCACGGGAAAAAAAAGTGCAAAGAGCAGCCGAAAAAGTTAAACCTTACCACGGCAGTGAAGAGTGGTTGGTAGAACCAATAGAAAGTGCCTTGCAACCCAATCCGGTGGATGAACAATTAGCACCTCGTATAAGGAGACCTCCAAGAAGGCTCATCGAGGAGGGTTGAATGACAATTTAGGTTAAGATGTGTTAGAAATTAGATACTGAGTCAAGGAGGTGAGTGTGGATCGGACTAGCTGAAAAAATTTGACCTAGTGGATGTTTCATTTCTGGAGTTCTGTGTTATCTGGGTGTTTTTTTCGGGCTCAGCCTGGTTCGGTGAGAGGAGTATTTTAATTCGAGATAGTTGTACAGCTACTGAACTTTACAGTCTACCCGGCTTTGAGGTGTGGCGGATATTTCAGGACTTGGTAGGCTCTCGTTATCTAACCATGAGTGTAACCGGCGTGCGCCTCTGGGACGTTCCTAGCAACGAGAATACAGGTACTGAGTCAAGTTTTGACGACCACGTTATTTAACCCAGGTGGGAGGTTGATTGGGATATCTTCCTCTCAGTGAATTTTCGTGTAATTTATGCACTTTCTTTTCGGTGTACCCATAAGGTATATACCGACAGATGCCCGTTCCACAATAGTAGAATATCCAGTAAGTTAACCATAAATACGTCCCATTTATACACATCCTCTTAACAAAGATTTCGAAAGGAGACTGAGGGTCAGTAAGTACTTAATTTGATGTAACAAAAATGAAATTTTTCGGAGGTTAAACGTGTGTAATGCCGGAAAATTCCAAGAGTAACGATGGAAATTTACATCACACGATTTCCGAGTTATGTGTTCTATGGTAGGTAAGAGAAGGTTTCAATAACCATAGGTTTAGTCTAGACTAGGTGAAGCCTCAATCCGGTGTATAAGTCACACAGATCACTATTAGGATTACGTCAATCAAATTCTTCATTATGCCCTATCCTTAGTGTCTTATTGCTCTCTCTCTCTCATTTCTATCCCCCCTTTCACCCTCCCTTTCTCCCCCCAAAAACGCATGAGTCACGAGGTCTGATTTGCGCGACATAAACTTCACGGTTATCGATAAGTGATAGACTCAAACTCTTTATTTTTTTCTTGATCTCCCTGGTAAATCGAATAACTCTCTTACATTCTTAGAATACTTAAAAAGGAGAGAAATAAAGGTTTGTTTCAAGTATTGACCCATTCGTTAGTAAAGCCGTTCGCTAAACATAAAAGTCTTCCAAATATCTTTTTACATATCACTACACCATTCCTTTGAAAAACGCGTTCGTACGGTCTTTCTGGATTAAGTTTAATACCCCCCCCCCGTTGGTTATTCTTATGAATAAAAATTTTCTCCATACAATTAAGAAAATAGGGTTATAGTTATTCCATTTGTTGGTACATTTGCTTCCCCGGTTAACAAGAGTCGTTCGACGCTTCGCGTCCCCTTCGATGAAGCCTCTAGTGTGTATTTAAACATTCGTTATTTCCCGCGTTTAGCTGCTGTCAGTGCACCATGACCCGCCTTGTGTAGACACTATTTCTGTCTCCTTGTCTCATAAACCGCGGGAGCTCATTCGTCTTCCTGCTCCCCTACAGGTAAGACATCTGGTTGTGTGTGTCCCCCCCATTCCCCCTTGTGTTAGGATATATTTATTTCTATATATATATCTAGGTGATATATGAGTGATCGTGAAGTGAATAGGTAACCACAAATGATTGTCATAAGTGATTGTAGGATTCGTCTCCTTGCTCCCCTACAGGCACGCGTGTAGATGTACCAAGTGGAGCGTGTGATCCACATGGTCGCAAGCTCCCAAAACAGTCTCATTACTCTCACACTTCCCTTCCATATATTTTCCATGTATATCTTAGGTGTTTATCTTGTATGTGATTAGATGACAGGCCTAGGAATATAGTCCAGTTAGACAGGTTATGCTCTTCAGTAGCTTTCCTCCCGTGATAAACCATAAATATACATGAGTTTAAGGATGAGTAACCTTTCGTGTAGAATAAATCAAATGAGTTAAAGTAGGAAGTTTTCTTGCTAAACCCCAGGTGACTTATTCTCTGCTGTGGAAATACTTATTCACGTTTCCGAAAGAATTTCAGACTTATTCGGTATACTAAGAGTATACTATCCCCATAACTACCGAAATCTTTATTCTTTAAATCTTGTTCAAGGGGTAGACCATAGGAATACCCGCTTGGACTGGTGGCAGCGTTTCCCTTCTAAATAAAAATCATTTCATCATTATAACTTATAATTAACCAATACTTCTTTCAGTGGAGAATTAATCTTAATTAATTTCATTCCAACTCACATTGTAACAACAACAAAGGAAAACACAGGCACCACATCTCTCTCTCTCTCTCTTTCTCTCTCTCTTTCATACTCTCTCTCTCATACTCTCTCTCTCTCTTTCTCTCTCTCTCTCTCTCTCTCTCTCTCTCTCTCTCTCTCTCTCTCTCTCTCTCTCTCTCTCTCTCTCTCTCTCTCTCTCTCTCTCTCTCTCTCTCTCTCTCTCTCTCTCTCTCTCTCTCTCTCTCTCTCTCTCTCATTGTTTCTTGTTTTTTTGTAGCATTCAAATATCTTTTCGATTTTTTTTTCTTTTCTCTCTCTCTCTCTCTCTCTCTCTCCTCTCCTCTCTCTCTCTCTCTCTCTCTCTCTCTCTCTCTCTCTCTCTCTCTCTCTCTCTCTCTCTCTCTCTCTCTCTCTCTCTCTCTCTCTCTCTCTCTCTCTCTCTCGCTCCTCTTTCTCTCACATTTTCTTGTGTTGCTTGGAAGAGGGAAAAGCATGGCCGGAGGGACGTCGCGCACCTTCCTAATGAAGGAGGTAACTTACTGTCCCCACACCAAGGCAAAGGTGTTGTGTACGTCTTTCCTTTTGTTCTATGGCGTCCTCTTGTTTTCATGGTGTCCTCTTGTTTTATGGTGTCCCCTTTGTTCTACGGTGTCCTCTTGTTTTATGGTGTCCTCTTGTTTTATGATGTCCTTTTCATGGTCGTCGCGAGAGTTGAAGGAGAAAGAGTTGATCCCACCATTTTGATGGACGGTTTTACTAGATGAGTGTTTGGGCTGTGTTTGTGTGAGAAGGTTCATGGGTTGGTTTGTTGGTTGTGTCGTTTCATGTGGGAATGATTGATATAGGGAAGAATATTAGGTTGAAGGTGAACAATTTAGAGTTTTCATGATGTCTGTTATATTTTAGTAAATCAATAGCAATGAAGAAAAAATGACAGGTTGTGATTACTATTAATAAAGAAAGTGTTCACGGTTATTTAAGAAAAAACTATAAATATGGGACATAAGTCCATATTTTAAAGAAATATAGAATTATGACAGCAATCTAGATTTGAAAAAAAATATAACATTTTGATGTCTTCTTTTTCCAAAATATGTAAATGGGATATGGATTGGCCTTTAAAACAATTGCTGGAAAAATGTAATTTGAGTATGTATATTTTTATTAATCGGATATAAGTATATATTTTATGAACATATAAATGGACTATGTCTATGTTTTTAGAAATATGAAAATGTGATACACGCGAATTTCTAAATATATATTATAAAAAAATATCATTGGAGGACATTGTTATATATATATATATATATATATATATATATATATATATATATATATATATATATATATATATATAATATATATATATATATATATATATATATATATATATATATATATATATATATATATATATATATATATATATATATATATATATATTATATATATATATATATATATATATTATATATATATATATATATATATATATATATATATATATATATATATATAACTATATAATGTCATTTATTTATCCACCTGCATTCAGATTCGTAGCATATTCTAGGAAGGAAGACCCTAGGATATCTACCATGAAGACAATTCCTCCTGTTATGTGTACAATAGATGATTTCATTTAATCTCTTCGGATATTCATCAAACATGTATGTAACTTTTTCCTCACTTCACTCTGTAATTGAACTCCCCGGACACACACATCACAGCTGCTTTTAAATTCACTACACATGCCCCTTCCCCTTGCATATTAACATACCTTATATGATATTTCTGTACTTTATTATATCACAAAACAACTGAGTCTCTTGGTGATCCTCTTCATGTTGTCGTTTGGCACAACATGTGACGCATTAATGGAAGCGGCAGAGGAGGTGACAAGGCTTCCTATCGTACGTGAGTCACCTGTTTCCATAGGATCCTCGTACACCGGGTGGCCATTGTTGTAATAACATTCGTGTATCTGATTTACGCTCTTCTTATTAATCCTCAGTTATTTATGTCGCTTGATACTAAATTCATATGGTTAGGAGATATGTTTTTTTTCTCTCACTTTCTTTCTCTCTCTTTCTCTCTCTCTCTCTCTCTCTCTCTCTCTCTCTCTCTTCTCTCTCTTCTCTCTCTCTCTCTCCTCTCTCTCTCTCTCTCTCTCTCTCTCTCCTCTCTCTCTCTCTCTCTCTCTCTCTCTCTCTCTCTCTCTCTCTCTCTCTCTCTCTCTCTCTCTCTCAAGCTCTTTCTTTCTCATCAATTTTATCTCTTTGCTGTTATTATTATGTATCCCTTTGCGTTTCCTCCTTCAGTCTACTAAAAGAGTAATTTTGGTTAAGGATATGGATACTACATACAGCCAGAATTTTAATTTCCTAATGTCTTGTGTGGACCTCGGAGATTGTTCATATACGAGTGGTTGTTCATAAAAAATTTATGTACATATTCTTATAGTTCATTTAAAGTTGGTTGCGTGCCTTATAATGAGGTAACCACATATATTGTGAAGTTTTGTTGATGTGTCCATATATGTCACGGGATTAAATATTTATCGGTTTTTATACATGTGTATAAATATTTTTTGATCTATAGTTTTATTTAAATACACCCAGTGGTCACCAGCAAAGGTATTAAAAGAAAAAGAAGCCCAGAGTCTTAGCCCAGAGGCTCCCCAGACCAAGACCCAGACCGTAATCTGTATCTTTTAACAGCAGACAAATCTGCTAATTTGACTTTACAGCTGTATAAATTTATGTCACAAACACATATTTATTTGAGATCTTACCTTCGGAAAACCCATTTCTATCTCATCCCAACAAATACCCCAGCTAATCAACTAACTAAGATACTTATCGGGGGGATAGGAGGGTTGAATTGGGTTGAATGCTTATCAATACTGCAATGTCTTGTTATTCGAAGTGGTCGCGCGTGATCAAGGCCGCAGGTGAGGGGCGGAGGTGGAGGCGTTATTGTGATATGGACGTCAAGCGGGTTATCAAATCCATCACGGCGAGGCGAGTATAATCACTGATACGTCAGGGAAACTATTCAGGCTTAATAGACGCGGCACTGATATTCGCTATGTCGATAAGACACGTCCTATTGTTTTTAACACTTATATGTACAAAATGAACGTATGTACAATTCTCTCAAGGTAATCAGATAAGATTAAAGAGAGATGTTAATCCCGTGGAGGCTGGAGACCACTGACATCTAAGCCAGCGGCGGCGACCGGCCGCACAAATCCCACCTACAAGTGTCAAATCGTCAGTGGTGAGAATCTAATGGGCGGCAGCCAATAACCGGCCGCTTCTACCAAGGTGCTAATTATAAAAAATGCAAATGGTTAATACCATTGGGAATGTTCATTTATAATATCCCAGTTCTTATGATTTACTTACATTACCTTAATTAATACCCACTACCATTATAACTATATATATACATCCCTACCTCTCTCCCCTATGATGAGCGGACAATCCTCCCTCACAGGGGGGGGGGGGGGGTAACAAAACCATCACTCAACCAATTGAGAGGGTGGTAGGTGGATAATTTCCACAACAGCTATATCTATGACTTTACGATGGTGTGAGTTCATATAAGGAATAATATTAATAGAGCTCCTTAGTCGTGCTGATCGTTATTTACCCAATACATAACAGATTCTTGCAATAGTTATAATGGCTGATAATTGTGAAATATAAGCAGTTTTACGCGTATAATCTGTAAATAAATATACATTAGCCATACATTAACTCTTATTTGTTTCTCAAATAGTAAATAATTCCTGCATACATGAGTTAAGAGACGAAACATAACCTTATGTGCCCAATTTGTTCCTTTGCGCCTGTAGTCTCTGTCGATAAGAACCGTAATCTCTTTGACGAAAATCTTGATTTGTTGTTTTCATACCTTTGCTGGTGACCACTGAGAGTATTCAAATAAAAGTATAGATCAAGAAAATTTAATATACATGCACATGTGTAAAACCGATATATATTCATCACTTGACGTATATGACCACATCAAAAAAACTTCACAAAAATATGTTGTTACTTCATTATAAGGCACGCAACCAACTATAAATGAATTATAAGAATTTTATGAACAACCACTCGTATATGAACAATCTCCGAGGTCCATAAAAAAAAAAAAAATAATAATTCTGGCGGTATGTAGTATCTATATCCTTAACCAAAACGCCTCTATTGATATGGTTATGAAACTCAACATACACCTACACACACTCTCTCTCTCTCTCTCTCTGTCTCTCTCTCTCTCTCTCTTCTCTCTACTCTCTCTCTCTCCTCCTCATCTCTCTCTCTCTCTCTTCTCTCTCTCTCTCTCTCTCTCTCTCTCTCCTCTCTCTCTCTCTCTCTCTCTCTCTCTCTCTCTCTCTCTCTCTCTCTCTCTCTCTCTCTCTCTCTCTCTCTCTCTCTCTCTCTCTCTCTCTCTCTCTCTCTCTCTCTCCTCTTCTCTCTCTCTCTCTCTCTCTCTCTCTCTCTCTCTCTCTCTCTCTCTCTCTCTCTCTCTCTCTCTCCTCTCTCTCTCTCTCTCTCTCTCTCTCTCTCTCTCTCTCTCTCTCTCTCTCTCTCTCTCTCTCTCTCTCTCTCTCTCTCTCTCTCTCTCTCTCTCTCTCTCTCTCTCTCTCTCTCTCTCTCTCTCTCTCTCTCTCTCTCTCTCTCTCTCCTCTCTCTCTCTCTCTCTCTCGCTCTCTCTCTCTCTCTCTTCATTGTATCTCATCTTATCTATCCCTTTGTGTTTCCTCCTTCAGTCTGTCTGTTGCTCTTGACAGCTTCTAATACTCACCCTTGACAAGACAGGAAGGAAGGAAGGCTTCGTCACTGCGTATATATCACATCATGCTGTGCTTTGTGGTCTACGTGTATCACAGTATTGATAAGATATGTATTATACCACCACGTATTTCTACTCACTTGTATTAAATCTGATATTGTTTCCCCTCATTTTTTTTTCATTTTTTTTTTTATATTTTATTTTTAGTAACTTTTTTGTCTCGTTTAGAATTTTTTTTGTCATTCTAGTCATAGTTTTTTTTTTTTTAGTCACTGGTTCCACGCACGATAAGATTCTATATATGAAAGATAACGTAAATAACCACATACTCTCACACACACACGCACAAACACACACACACACACACACACACACACACACACACACACACACACATACACACACACACACACACACACACACACACACACACACACACACACACACACACACACACACACAGTTGCCATGGCATCTCCGTAAGTAGTATCTGATGAGCCAAATTCGTTCATTTGACCTCTTGACTTCTAACGGTATTTAATTTGACCTCTTTGACCTCTAACGGTATTTTACTTTCTGGTTCCCACGCTCTTTATGAATGGAGCACTTGGTGTACTCCAGCGTAACGAGTGACCTCTTGACCTCTAACGGTACTTTACTTCCTGTTTCCCATCTTCCTAATGAGCCAAATTCGTTCATTTGACCTCTTGACTTCTAACGGTATTTAATTTGACCTCTTGAACTCTAACGGTATTTTACTTCCTGGTTCCCACGCTCTTTATGAATGGACCACGTGGTGTACTCCAGCGTAACGAATGACCTCTTGACCTCTAACGGTATTTTACTTCGAGGTTCCCACGCTCTTTATGAATGGAGCACTTGGTGTACTCCAGCGTAACGAATGACCTTTTGACCTCCAACGGTACTTTACATCCTGTTTCCAACGCTTTTATGAATGGGCCATGCGGGTGTACTCCAGCATAACTAGTGTATTACGAATTTAATGAATGAGATTACTCCAGCATAAAACCGCTTACTACGAAATATTTCGGTACTTTGCTTCCTGTTTCCCACGCTATTTATGAATGGGTTCACTACTCCAGCGTAAAACGTACGAGATATTTTATGAATGGTAAAAGAAATTTAGTCATACTACAGGCAAAATAAATCAAACAAGAATTGTGTAATAGTATATTGCAAACAACAAGAAAATATGAAATACTATTTTTTGGATAATTACATTACATTTCCAAACAATTATATACAAAATACCAATAAGTATTTTATACATAACCAGATTTTGGGATGATGATTACATTTCTTAATCATATTGATACATAAAATAACGGTAACTAATTTGTATACACAGTCCGTCACCAAAAAACTTATCCGTACACCAAAAAATAAAAAAGCGCTGTACCATAATATATATATATATATATATATTATTTTTAGATCACTACTTACATGTAGCCTTACTAATAGGTCAGGGGGGAAAATAAAACAAAAATCGTGCAACACTAATATATTGAAAACAACAAGAAAATCTATATACCATCTTTTATATGATAAATTCGAGAGCGAAAGGGAGTCTACTGCCACCGTCAGCCACCTGTGTCTAGGGGAAAAAAAAAAAAAATGTGAGCTAGTCGAGTTTGATGATACTTCCTTGATTCGAATAGAATAAAATTATATTTAATTTTATTCAGGCGAACAACCTTCATTTATACGAAACTTTACACTCTCAATTAATTTAGTTTCAATAAAACTACTTTTATACATGAAAATTACGCCTCTGAATCTAAGTATGAGAGAAGAGAGCCCACCACCAGCGACATATTTACTGATGAGAAATCAGGGGTAATTATCAAGAGGTGCTTGACCGGACGGTAATTATAGAGAGGTGGGTAAAAAAAAAAGGTGGATCGATGAGAAAGTGTCGTAGCGAGGAGGTAACTGTCCTGGGGCTACATTCAGAGAGGCTTACTTCCGGTCTGCACGACCTAGCGACTTCCAACAGCTGTTCTGGGCAACTTTTGGGATTCTGCAGGCACAGTGATGACGTATTTAAAGACGTTGAGCTGTCAAAACCAGCAACTGCCTCTAGGCAGTTGTAGAGCACGCAATATACATAAAAATACTCATAAATTGAGTATATATGATGTTTTCTGACTCAAGAACTGAACAGGGCAAGTATACAAATGAAATTAGGCCATATTACAATGCCATCCGCTCGTGATGAGTTTGTTATGAGGTGATGAGCCGAGTGGCGAACGATGGCATCTGACCATGACTCACCACACGGCTCTGCGACAGACAAGGTATTTTCCTCCTCATCCTTCTTTCTCTTACCCTTTATTCTTCCCTTCTTCCTCTACCTAATTCCTCCTCCTTCATCACCACTACTACTACTACTACTACTACTACTACTACTACTACTACTACTACTACTACTACTACCACTACCACTACTATTACTGCTGTTACTACTACTATAGCCGTGCTTTTGTCGTCCAAGCATCGTCTTGGTACGATGACCGTTTTTTCTCGCAATTGAAAACGGATTGGTCTCTGCGACAACAACACAACAAGCTTGGTAGGGGCCGAAATAATAATCAGTCTAAAACATTGCAAACAATATCACAAAGCAGTATAACACACATTTCAGCAAGTGTTATTGGAGTGGTCTTCGTAATCCAAGACGGTGCTGGGACGATAAAAACACGGCTTATTACTGCTGCTACATAAGAACATAAGAAAATAAGGAAGCTACAAGAGGCCGCGAGGCCTACACGTGGTAGCTCCTGTAAAGGAGCTAGTTATAGTAGCTCCTACTACAACTACTACCAACTGCTATAAGAAAAGGTTAGGAGGAGGAAGAGGAGGAGGAGAAGGAGAAGGAGAAGCTAGGAGGTAGAGGAGGAGGAGGAGGAAGAAGGGTGGAGCATTTTGGTGTGGATGATAAATTTGTTTATAAACACAGCTGAGAGCGTGGAAGCCTTGTGATTGGCTGAAACTTTTTGAGAAATACTATGTGATTCGCTGGCGAGGCTGTGACGTAATTGTACTCGCTCAGCCAATCAGCTATCGAAGCCCATAGTGACACCGTAGCGCCACTCCCATATCTCGTACCAGAATCCCCGCGACTTCCGGGTTGTACAAATAGAGGAAGTTAGTTAAGCTAAACACCGCGCCCTTTAACTCTCTCTGAATGTCTGCCCTGATGACAATTGTCGCGAGGAGATATGTGACTGGTGGCCGGGTGTAGGAGAAGGAGGAGAAGGAGGGTTACTTAAATTATCGTTCAGAGCCAATCGCTATTCAAGGAAAGACGTGAAAGCTGCAAGAAAGCCTAGCTGTGAAAAAAAATAAAAATTGTTACAACAGGTGGCGCCTCTTGTCAGTGTGCGCATCGTCTGCATGCGTACATTTGCTGGCCGGGAATTCGAGCACGTGGAGACCAGCAGGATGAAAACCCTCACAACACGTTGTCACCTGCGCTTTCATGAAGATAACATGTCCTCCCACGCCTGTGATACCCTCACCCGTCTTATACAGTGCTTATAATTTATGATCCAGCCTGGATTCCTCGCAGGCCTTAACAACACCGAGACCAAGAACGCCAGGATGAGTGAACAAGAGCATTGATGAGTTATGTGCAATATGTATTAGAAGTAACAACAATAGCATGTTTATAATGTATTCCCTAAGGCCACAGGAAGGTAAGGACATCCGTAATAAGTGTACTTATAAAGTGTCACTTTAGATCTTTCTGAAGTCAATTATGAATATGATTATGAACATAACTAATAGGTAACTATAATTACAGGCTTGTATGTTTCGGAGACATAACAACTGTGTGTATGGCACGATGCTGAATATTGTGTTACCTTGTACATAATCTGTACCATATTATGTACTTGTTATGTAGTTTTAATTACCTAATTTCTTGCCCGTGTTTTTCATGACATGTTTTCTCGTTATTGCTTGTACTTATGTTAAATACATACAATATGAAATACCTAAATAGTCAATACTGGTTATGATGCATTTGTTTTTACCTTTCCTTACCTCACTAATAATCTTTTCTTCAGGAGAACCTCTCCACTGTACGAGTATTTACCAGCCTTCCCTTATTTGATGCTCTATGAATTAAAGTATGTTATGTTTTTGTATGTCCTTATGCTTCATCATATGCTGCCAATAAATGAAGATATGTCTGCATGAGTTTACTCTCCATCTTGTAAATTGTGAAATATACATATAAGGATTCCATATTTTCATTTCACTTTCAGTGTTGTATTATGAAAAATAATATAAATCTACAATATTCTGCATATATAAAGTAAAATAAATGTATGTAAAACATACCAGCTCACCCTAAAAATCATGAACTAGTTACACTTGGACTGAACGGGTTGTGCTAAACGGGTTGATAGTAGCTAAAGGTAAAGATGGGGTAATAAGCTAAACTGCGCGTGGCCTCGGTGCTCATCCCCATCGCATTAGTCCTAGAGCCTGTGGTGGGTAACAACCCGCTACCCTGTTTATCACAGATACCTTCCCCAGGTTTCCCCGGGTACGCATTTATTAGCCAACCTCGAAAGGAAGGTTAGCTGGATGGGTTGCACGCAGACTGCCCTGGCCGGGTTCCGCGGATTCGTAGTTAGGCGCGCTACCCAATACACCACTGGGGAAAAGATTTGCGATTTGAAACTGTGGAAAACTGGGGAAGGTATCTGTGATAAACAGGGTAGCGGTTTGTTACCCACCACAGGCTCTCTAGGACTAATGCGATGGGGATGAGCACCGAGGCCACGCGCAGTTTAGCGTATTACCCCATCTTTACCTTTAGCTACTATCAACCCGTTTAACACAACCTGTTCAGTCCAATTGTAACTAGTGCATGATTTTTAGGGTGAGCTGGTATGTTTTACATACATGTATTTTACTTTATATATGCAGAATATTGTAGACATATTATTTTTCATATTACAACACACTGAAAGTGAAATGAACATATGGAATCCTTATATGTATATTTCACAATTTACAAGGTGGAGAGTAAACACATGCAGATATATCTTCAATTAATGGCAGCATACATGAAGCATAAGGACATACAAAAACATAACATACCTTAATTCAAAATGCATCAAATAAGGGAAGGCTGGCAAATACTCGTACCGTGGAGAGGTTCTCCTGACGAGAAAAATATTAGTGAGGTAAGGAAAGGTAAAAACAAATGCATCATAACATAACCAGTATTGACTATATAGGTATTTCATATTGTATGTATTTAACATAAGTACAGGCAATAACGAGAAAACATGTCATGAAAAACGCTGGCAAGAAATTAGGTAATTAAAACTACATAACAGGTACATAACATGGTACAGATTTTGTACAAGGTAACACAATATTCAGCATCGTGCCATACACACAGTTGTTATGTCTCCGAAACATACAAGCCTGTAATTATAGTTACCTATTAGTTATGATCATAATCATATTCATAGTTGACTTTAGAAAGATCTAAAGTGATATTTTATAAGTACACTTGTTACGGATGTCCTTACCTTCCTGTGGCCTAAGGGAATACATTATAAGCATGCTATTGTTGTTACTTCTAATACATATTGCACATAACTCATCAATGCTCTTGTTCACTCATCCTGGCGTTCTTGGTCTCGGTTTTGTTAAGGCCTGCGAGGAATCCAGGCTGGATCATAAATTATAAGCACTGTATAAGACGGGTGAGGGTATCACAGGCCTGGGAGGACATGTAATCTTCATGCAAGCGCAGGTGACAACGTGTTGTGAGGGTTTTCATCCTGCTGGTCTCCACGTGCTCGAATTTCCGGCCAGCAAATGTACGCATGCAGACGATGCGCACACTGACTGATGCGCACACTGACAGCTAATGGCGCACAGGCGCCATCTGTTATAACAATTTTTATTTTTTATTACAGCTTGGCTTTTTTGCAGCTTTCACGTCTTTCCTTGAATAGCGATTGGCTCTGAACGATAATTTAAGTATCCCTCCTTCTCCTCCTTCTCCTACCATTATCCTTCTACCTACCTTCTCCGACCATTAATATTCCTGGTTGGGCCAATTCGGGAATTATCCTCGCAATCTTATGCTGCTTGAGTATTCATGGTCGGGAGTAAATCTTGGAGGGAGGCAGCGACTGGAGAGATATTACCTTCATAAACTACAATAACTAACAACGAGAGAGAGGAGAGAGAGAGAGAGAGAGAGAGAGAGAAGAGGAGAGAGAGAGAGAGAGAGAGAGAGAGAGAGAGAGAGAGAGAGAGAGAGAGAGAGAGAGAGAGAGAGAGAGAGAGAGAGAGAGAGAGAGAGAGAGAGGAGAGAGAGAGAGAGAGAGAGAGAGAGAGAGAGAGAGGGAGAGAGGAGAGAGAGAGAAGGAGAGAGAGGGAGGAGAGGAAGAGGAGAGAGGGAGAGAGAGAGAAGGAGGAGGGGAGAGGAGGAGGAGCGGAGAGAGAGAGAGGAGAGAGGAGAGAAAATGGAACAAAGACAGTTGAAGACATTAATTAGTCACCATACATCTACAGTCTACACACTTAATTTATTTTCAATATTTCATTTCAGATGAATTAAGTATACATATAAAATTA
>JACEEZ010019367.1:32500-35000 GCA_016584305.1 Chionoecetes opilio
TCTAATTTGCTTTACTTTTACTCACCTTTTACTTATATTTTTACTTAAAACTTAATACTTTACTTTATACATCTACTTTACTTTACCAAGGCTTTTACTTAACTTTTATTTGCACTTACAATTTAACTACTATATTTTTTACTTCTACTTTACTTCGATTTTACTTGACTTACTATTTATCACTTTTACTTAAAACTAACGACTTTACCTCCTACTTCTATTTAACTTTTACTTAATTTCTATTGTTTTACTTATATTTAAAACTTAACTACTTTATTTCTTACTTCTACTTTAGTGTACTTTTACGTAATTTTTTATATTTTTACTCTAACTCAAAACTTAACTACTATGCTTTTTACCTCTACTTTACTATTTCTTTTCTTTAACTTCATTTTTACTTTTCTATTACTTAACTTTACTGTTTATTACTGCTCAATGTTGAATACTTGAAAAGAAAAGTTTAGTTGGTTAGTCTATGTTACCTGAAATGATGATTGGTTTAGTCTAGTTTGAGGTCATGTTGGGTAATGGTGATTTTTAAAAGGGTAAACAATTATTCTATAAAACTGCACTGGTGTTTAGAATGTTTCTATTTAATTGTTTCGTCCATCCTTCTATGAATCTACTTATTTATCAATTTACTCAATCGGCTATCTTATTTATCTACTAATTAATTCACAGACTATGTTTTTCTTCCAACTAATATTTTCTCCTTCCGTGCTTCTTTCCCACAGCCATCCTTCTCCTCCTCCTGCTCCTCCTCCTGCTCCTCCTCCTCCTCCTTCTCCTTCTCCTCCTCCTCAAAAAAAAAATGTTCCTAGTATGTGGAAATTAGCTAATGTTACACCGATATTCAAGTAAGGGAGTAAGAGCCTCGCAAGTAATTATCGCCCAATTAATCTAACGTGTGTGATTGTTAAACTATTTGAGAAAATATTGCGGAATAAAACAGTGTCTTTTCTCGATGAAAATAACTCTATACTAAACTCCCAGCATGGATTTCGAAATAAGAGATCCTGCTTAACAAACCTACTGGATTTTTTTAATGTCATTTATTCAAACTGGGACGCTAAAATTCCCTCGGATGTAATATACCTTGATTTTCAGAAAGCCTTCGATACAGTTCCACATAAGCGACTGTTGACCAAGCTAAGGGCACATGGCTTAGGAGAGCAATTATGTTCATGGATTGGCGATTGGCTTTCAAATCGTAAACAACGGGTAGTAATAAATGGTGAGGCATCTGATTGGTTAGATGTCACTAGTGGGGTGCCTCTGGGCTCGGTCTTGGGTCCTACTCTTTTTCAGATATATATCAACGATCTGGACTGCGGACTTGTATCTAAAATATCGAAATTTGCAGATGACACCAAATTAGGCGGTAAAGCATATACTAGAGTAAACTGCGAACTCATACAAAGTGATCTCGACAAACTATCAGATTGGAGTGATAAATGGCTACTAAAATTCAATTCCGATAAATGTAAAGTAATGCATATAGGCAACGATAACCTCAAATATAACTATCAAATGCAAAATAAATCGCTAACTGAAGTACAGCAGGAAAAAGATTTAGGTGTCATCATCAGTAACGATCTTAAAACCAGTCTGCATTGCCTAGCTGCCAGTAAAAAGGCAAATATGATGTTGGGCTTTATTAACGTAACTTTGAACTAAAAATCCGAAAAAGTAATGACAAAATTTATACACGTCCTTGGTTAGGCCGCACTTGGAATATGCCGTTCAATTCTGGTCGCCCTGTTTTGTAAAAGATCCAGCCAAATTGGAATCAGTGCAAAGGAAAAAAGCAGCCAAACAAATTCCATCTCTGCGAAATTCAATCTTATGAAGAGAGACAGCGGAAACTTATATGTTTTCCTTAAAGGATGTAGAACCGTGGGGACTTGATAGAAACCCTTTTAAAATCCTAAAAGTTTTTTATGTCATTAATCAAGAGAACCTATTCGAGCTTTCAACTCAAGTGACAACAAGAAATAATGGTTTTTAAAACTAAACGATCAACGTTTCATCACCGATCTCCGTTTAAAAAAATTTTTTCAATGTTTGAGTCGTTGATCGATGGAACAAGTTACCAGCAAATGTTATCGGAGCCCAAAACAATAAACTACATTCAAAAAAAGACTTGACGCGCACTGTAAAGTAAATGGGTATTGATAGTGCGAATTCGTATCTAGTCCCCCGTATCGATTAGTTGTAGTGGTAGTGGTAGTTGTAGTTAGTATTTTTCATATCCTATCATTCTGCACTATGAAACTTCCATGTTCCTATCCTCTTTAGGGACATGGTATCATTTTCCAACTGTTTTCTTACAAGTAGTTGATAGTTAGTAGTATGTAGTTCAGCAGATACCCTCGCTATGGACCAATAGGTCTCCTGGTGTCTGTTACTCCTATGTAATCCTAGTAATCCTCCTCCCCTCCTCCTCCTCCTCCTCCTCCTCCTCTCCTCCTCCTCCTCCTCCTCCTCCTCTTCCTCCTCC
>JACEEZ010019367.1:40000-45000 GCA_016584305.1 Chionoecetes opilio
AGGAGGCAAAGCCTTTGGGGCTTGAGGTCTCCTGGCTCAAGACCAAGGTCCAGGTGTTTGTAGGCTTACTAAATGAAACAGTACAGTCTGTTCCTGCGTGCAGCGAGGACATTGAAATCTAGGAAAGTTTTACATACCTTGGTAGCGCAGTCCATAATGACGGCGGGTCACGTCAAGAAATCTTACGGCGGATTGGCATAGCCCACGGTTTTATGGACTAGCTCAGCACGAGTATTTGGCGTTGTCGGTACCTGTGCAAGAGGATAAAAATTCGGATCTTCAAGTCACTTGTAATCCCTGTCCTACTCTATGGTTGAGAGAAATCGACACTAAATAGCGACTAAAAGAAGCGAATCGATGCCTTTGGTATTAAGAGTCTTCGCAGAATCATGGTGTATTGTTGGATGATTACGTGTCAAATCAGCGATTGCACCGTGAGACTGAATCGCGCCCTATTACGTGCATAGTCCGTCAGCGCCAAACTTCGGCTATATGGGCAGTGTGGCACGCTTCTCTGAAAACGATCCTTCCCATCGGGTCGTATCTGTAGGAACAAACCGGCGTGGAGGGGGCCAAAAGGGCGCCCCCCAAGGGGTCATTGGGTGGGGCAAGTTGATTTTTTCCTGTCGAGAGCTACTTGGGATTTGGAAAGGGGGCCTGCAAAGGGGACTCGGCGGGTGACCGCCGGGGTGCCATCGTAGGGGGGCGGAAGGGGAACGCCCCCCCGGGGGTATGCCAAACCCCTGGGTTGATTTACAGCAATCCCACCCCTTTCAAAGGGATTGGTCCGCCCTTCTTAACCCTGATAATGTAGTGCCGTTAAAAAAGATTACTTTTCGAGGTCACGGAGCGGCTGTCTTGGATACCTCAGGAGGCAAAGCCCAGATGAAGATGAAGGGATGTTGTTAAGGTGGAAATTTTTTTAATTTTACGAGATCTACTGCTCTTCAGTCCCGTCTGACAGTTCAAATTTCCCAAATCATTATAATTAGCAATTTGAGCGTCAAAGCTTTTTAAATTTTTATAATATTAAAAAGAAATTTAAGGGGCAAATATTTAAATTTTAAAAAAATCTAAAACTTTTTTTTTTTAGGTAACCCCGTATAATTTTTTTCTTTACTCCAATTAAAATGATTTTTTTTTTCTTTAAAATTAAGGGCTTTTTTTAATTATATATATATATTTTTAAAAAAAAAAAATTTTTTAATATTTATATATAGATAATTTCTGTGAATCCTATAAAGTAGCTGGGAATCCGGGCTCAGGGGAATCCCTGGGGTACATGAATAAAAAGTACTTTTTTTAATTTTATATTTTATATATAATATATATTTTATATATTTATATAATATTTTAAAATTATATATATTTTTACAAAATTTTTATTATATTTTATGTTCGGAGGGGCCCCCGGGGTTTACAGCTAAGATGGCACGAACCCCTAAACCCCCCCTCTCCAACGGTGGGAAAGAGCTTTTAGGGTTGGTGTTCCGGGGTAGCAAAGGAAAAAAGCCCCTTTAGTGGGCCCCCTTTTTCCCCCCCCCTTTTTTGGGGCCCACCCCCGGGTAAAAGGTTTTTTTTTAAAAATTAAAACGTCCAGATCCCATTTTTTTTTTCTTTGCATAATTAAAGGGTTAAAAGTTCATTCAAATACCCAATCCCCCCAAAAAAAAACATTTTTTTCCCCGCCCCTTTTTTCCCTAAAAACCTACCCATTTAAAAGGAAAGGGGGGTCCAGTTTTTTTAGATAAAAATGAGTTTTTTAACCAAAATGAAACCATCTTTTTGGGGATAAAACTAGAAAAAAAAATTTAAAATCCTCGCTGTTTAATTAAAATTTTCTTTTCATCACTAAAAAGGAGGACAGGGCAAATCCGTCAAAATAAAGCATTTTCTTTAAAATTTAAAAAATTTTTACTTAAGAAACGGTTTTTCATTATTTTTAATTTTTTCCTAGTGGCTCTTTCCCCGGTTCCTCTAAAGGATTACCAAAAAAATTTATAAAATAGGGAAAACCCCCTTTCCCTCCCTGGGTGCAGGTCAATGGTACTGGGGGCCCATTTTTTGGGAAAGAAGTTTATTTGACCCCCAAGCCCTTTGCGGGCCCAAGTCCTAAAAAACAAGTTTAATTGGGTATCAGGTCATACCCCTAAAAGGAATTTATTTTGTTCCCTTTTTTCCACTTGTCCCCCCCAGGAAAAAACCGTTAAACAAGCTTTTCCCTTTTTCAAGGCCGACTTGACCCGGGGGTTTATCATAAATGTCGTTCCCGAGAAAAGAGAGAGGAAGGAAAAGAGGGAGGGGAGAAGGGGGAGAGAGAGGGGAAAGAGAGAGAGGAAGAGAAAGAAAAGAGAGGCGAGGAGGGGAGAGAGAGAGAAGAGAGAAGAGAGAGAGAGAGAAGGGGAGGGGAAAAGAAGAGAGATGAGAGAAGAGAAAAGAAATTTGAAAGAGAGAGGGGGAAGAGAAGAGAGAGAAAAAGAGGAAAGAGAGAGAAGAGAGAGGGAAGAGAGAGAAAAAAGAGAGAGAGAGAGGAGAGAGAGGGGGGAGAGAGAGAGAGAAAGGAGAGGGAAAAGGGGAAGAGAGGAAAAGGGGAGAAGAGAGGAGAGAGAGAGAAGAGAGGAAGAGAGAGGAGGGGAGAGAGAGAGGAGAGAGAGAGACACTGCCGTTCTAATCCCTTAATTCCTCCATCTCCCCCTTCCCCCCCCCTCCCCTCTCTCTCCTTTTCCCCCCTCTCTCTCTCCCCTCTCTCCTCTCCCTCTCCTTCTCTCTCTCTCCCCCCCCAATCTCTCCCCTCTCTCCTTTTCTCTCTCTCCCCTCTCCCCTCCTCCCCTTTGCCCCTCCCCGGGCTCTTTTCTCTCTCCTCCTCTTCCCTTCTTTACTCCGCCCTTCCGGCTCTCTCACCGTTCCCCTTCTCCTCCTCCCTCTCCCTCTCCTTTTACTCTCCCCCTTTTCCCCCTCCCTTTTTATCATTTTCTTTTCCCTTTCCCTCTCGCCTCCTCCTCTCCTCCCCTCCCTTTTTCCCCTCCCTCTCTCTCTCCCCTCCCCCTCTACTCTTCCTTTCCCCCTCTCCTCCTCCTCCTCCTTCCCCCTCCCCTCTTTTTTTCTCCTTTTTCTCGTCTTCCCCCCTTTTCTCTCTCTCTTCCCCCCCTCCCCTCTCTCATCCCCTTTTCTCTCCCCGCCCCCGGTGCCCCCTCGCCTCCCTCAATCTCGTGTTTAGTCCTTCTCTTTATCCTTTCTCCCCCCCCCTTCCTCTCTTTCCCTTTCTCTCTCCCCCTTTTTCTCCCCTCCCCCTCTCTTTTCTTTTCTCTCTCCCCCGTCTTCTCCTTTCCTCTCTTTCCCCCTCTCCTCCTTCCTCTGTTCCCCCTTTTTTCCCCTCTCGGGTCTCTCTCTTTCACCCCTTCCCCCTCTTTTCTCCCCTCTTTTCCCTCTCCTTTTCTCTCCTTCCCCCCCTCCTTCCCCCTCCCTCACTTTCTCCCCTTCTCTTCAACTCCCTCTCTCTCCTCCTCCTTCCTCTCCTCTCTCTCCCCTTTCCCCCTCTCTCCCTCTTATCTTTTCCCTCTCCCTTTTTTCCTCGGGACCAAAAACACACACCGCCCACACACAAAAAATACACAAAAAAAAGAAGGGGGGGCCCTTTTGTTGTGGGGAAGCTTTCTCTCCCCTCCGGTTCCCCTTTTTTTCCCCTTTTTTTTTTCTTTTCCTCCCTCCTCCCTCTTTTCTGGGGGGTTTTCCCTTTTGTTCTCTCTCTCTCTCTCCGCCCTCTCTCTTTCGCCTCCTCTCTCTCCGGGCCCACTTTTTCCTCTCCCATCTTCCCCTCTCTCTCCCCTCCTCTCTCTTTTCTCTTTTCCTTTTTTTCTTTTCTCTTCCCTTTTTTTTTCGCAAAACACACAAACACAAAGCACCCCAACAAAAAAACCACACCCTTTTTGGGGTGTGTGTGGGTGTGTATTCTCTCCCTATTTTATTTTTTCAGGGCCCCAGCTACACTCGTATAGCCCGTCTCCATATCTACCTTTTTCATCTTCATCCTTTTGCTTAGTGTTGGGGGAACCCACCCTCTCCCGGGGGGGCGGTTTTAAAAAAACCCAAGGCTAACCGGGTTTAAACCGGTACCGGTTAACCGGTTTTAAACCGGCTTAAAACCCGGGGGTAACACCCCGGTACCCCCGGGGGTTAGCCGGCAGTTTTTGGGAAGGGGCATGAAGCTTACAGAAAAAGAGTGCGTGGGTGTGTGTGTGTTTTGGGGTGTGGTGTGTGTGTGTTTTGGGGTGTTCCAACGAGTGTAGGAACCCAAACCCCCCTAGGAAAAAAAAAACCCAGGGCAAAACCTGCCCAGGAAAAAAAAAAACCCCAGGACAAAAACCCCCCCCCGGGGCAAAAAAAAAAAAAAAATTTTTTTAAAAACTGAAGTTTTTTTCTTATTATTTGTAGTTTATGAGCACCTCCCCGAGATGTAAAATATTACCTATATTATATAATATATAGGTTTTGATAGTTTAGGTGTTGATAGGTTTTTTACCTATAGCTCCCGTAGATATCATTTAATTTAGTCGCCAGCTGCAAAAATGTCGCCAACCGCCAATATTACAAATGTAGCATTACTACTAATTTATATGTGTCACTGAAAATAAACGCAGTAGTGTTTGATAGCGTTTGGTATTGAGTGATATTTGTAGTAGTTAGTTTTTTGGGGGGGCCTTCGGCCCACCAAACACGGACTCTCCAGATAGCCCCCCTTCTAACTTTCCTGAAATCATGGATGTAGAAATGTATGTATTTCCCCCCACCCCTTCACTCACCCATTACCCACACCCCCCTCCCATTCACTCACCCTTTACCCATCACCCCCCCACCCATTCACTCACCCATTACCCATCAC
The DNA here is from genome assembly GCA_016584305.1 of Chionoecetes opilio. Lineage (NCBI taxonomy): Eukaryota > Metazoa > Arthropoda > Malacostraca > Decapoda > Majidae > Chionoecetes > Chionoecetes opilio. The sequence continues at coordinate 44,880 of JACEEZ010019367.1, forward strand.
CCACACCAAACCCATTCACTTCACCCATTACCCATCACCCCCCACCTATTCCCTCACCCTCACCCATCACCCCCACCCCCCATCACCCCCCACCCATTCCTCACCCATCAACCCACACCCA
>JACEEZ010019367.1:52500-57500 GCA_016584305.1 Chionoecetes opilio
AAAGTGTGTGTCTGTCTGTCCGCGATAGGTGCCGCCCCCCGTGGCGGAATCCCATCATATGTCACAGTTTTGGAACCAGCTCGACCAGGGGAAGGTTTTAAGCCCAATTATGAGATGATCCGATAACTTTTTTTTTTTTTTTTTTTTAGCAGCCTATTAGCGAGAATTCTGAAGAAAAAAATGTGGGTTGCGAGAATTGAGGAAACCTTGATGTAGGGTGATGGGTAATGGGTGAGTGAATGGGTGAGGTGATGGGTAATGGGTGTGGGGTGATGGGTGAGTGAATGGGTGGGAGGTGATGGGTTATGGGTGATGGGTGCGGGAATAGGTGGGGGGTGATGGGTAATGGGTGAGTGAATGGGTGGGGGGAATACATACATTTCTACATCCATGATTTCAGGAAAGTTAGAAGGGGCTATCTGGAGAGTCTATAAGTCTAGAAGATGTGATGTGTGTGAATGGGTTGGCGTTAATACATACATTTCTACATCCATGATTTCAGGAAAGCTAGAAGGGGCTATCTGGAGAGTCTGTGTTTGGTGGGCCGAAGGCCCACCAATAGTTCTCCGCAGGAGCTAGTCAAAAAGGCCGCCCGGAGGGCGGCTTTGCTTTCAGGAAAGCTAGAAGGGGCTATGATGTGAATGGGTTAGCGTTAATACATACATTTCTACATCTATGATTTCAGGAAAGTTAGAAGGGGCTATCTGGAGAGTCTGTGTTTGGTGGGCCGAAGCACCCACCACCAAAACACAGAAGAACCGAAGAACCGAAGAACCACCACCAAACACAGGTGGTGGGCCGAAGGCCCACCAATAGCCCTCCGCAGGAGCTAGCCAAAAAGGCCGCCCTGAGGGCGGCTCTACGGCTAGTATATATATATATTGTTAGTGGCGGTGGCAGTGAATGGTTGGTGTGAAGACAGTATCGCGGGAGGACTCAGCGCGGTGCTCAGGGCCTGGGTGTCCTCTGCCATGTGTAGCGGAAGGCCCTCTGCTGACCCTGCTGAGGCACGCCGTAATACCGCTGCTCAGGCAGCTGTGCGCCTCGGTGCTGCACACTTCTGCTCGGGCCTTGCTGAAGCTCCTGCTGGCAGTCCTGCTGACGGTCGGCAGCACGCCTGCCTCGAGGCCGCTCATCCTGTGGCTTCCAGCACTGTTCCCTGTCAGGAGCCCGTCGCTGAGGCCACAGGAGCCGCTGTGGGGGGCGGTACTTCAGCAGCAACTGGCCCACCAGGGAACAGGGCACGGTGTACGGCCCCGGGGCGTTGAGGGCGGGCTCCGGCACCTTGTATGCGCGCTGGAACGCCTTCTGGACGTCCCAGATGCGCCATGAGGATCGGCCCACGTCATTGCCGGGGGTGAGGGGGTCCTGGATGCAGAGGTCTGACCTGCGGTGACCCCTGGGCATGGCGGTGCTCATGGGCACGTCCTCCTTGCCCAGGTTTCGGCCGCTGTTCAGCACGCTGATGCCCAGCCTGGCGTACTAGAACTCGTACCCACAGAAGAACCTCAGCACAACCCAGCCAGGTCTTGCTGATCTTTTTGCGAGACCTGCAGCTGCAGGAGGCTGGTGGCCATGAAGGTGACGGCGTGCGAGAACATGCCCCAGTGTACACCTCGCCGAGGTTCTCCTTCTTCAGGTATTGCTTGACAAGCATCACCAGCGGCGTCATGCTCTTGTACTGGCGCCAGAACTTGCCCACCATCGCCGCGGCGCGCACGGCCGCCTCACTGGCCAGGGAGATGTTCAGGTTCAGCCCCGTCTCCTAGTGCACGAGCTTCACCAGGGGCACCGCTGCCGTCTCCAGGACGGTGATACTGTCGCGCGAGACCACGCGGTGCCGCAGCAGGGCGTCGCGCAGCACGCACAGTGGCGGCGGAGACTGGTCGCCCACCAGCGTAAAGTCTATATCGCTGCCCGGCAGGTTGGCCAGGCTACCGGTGACCTCCACGCGCACCGCGGGCCATATCTCGGCCACGGCGCGTCGCACATTCGCCACCAGACGCATGAATCCATCGCCACCTCGGAGCCTCCTGCCCACCACACTGGAAGTCTAGGATTTCCTGGTGGAGGGCTCGCAGGCTGCCGGTGTAGCAGGCCGGCGGGCACTGCCAGGGCGGGGTCGGGCAGCGCGGTGCAGGCTGCGGGGCCTTGGTTGGCTGCCGGGAAGGGGCCTGTGTGTGTGGCTGGCAGGGGGCAGAGGTGGCCTCCACATCCTTGTGAAGCACCACCTCTGTGCCTGCACCACCATCCTCGCAGGCCGCCACGTCACGACGAGAACAAGCTACGCCCTCCCGCTCGTCACGCTGCGCCTCGCTCTCGTCCTTCACTTTCTCCTTGTCCTCCTTTCTGTGTTCCTGCTTCCTGCTTTCCTCATCCTTGTCTGTCTTGCTGGCCTCCTGCTCCTGCTCTGGCCTGCTTTCCTCCTCCTGCTCCTCCTCTTTCCTGCATTTCTATGCCTGCTCCTCCTCTGGCCTACACGCCTCGGCCTGCTGGTCTTCTGGCCTGCACGCCTCGGCCTGCTGGTCCTTTGGCCTGCTGGCCTGCACGCCTCGGCCTGCTGGTCTTCTGGCCTGCACGCCTCGGCCTGCTGGTCTTCTGGCCTGCACGCCTCGGCCTGCTCTTCCTTTGGCCTGCACGCCTCGGCCTCCTGGTCCTCTGGCCTGCACGCCTCGGCCTGCTGGTCCTCTGGCCTGCACGCCTCGGCCTGCTCTTCCTTTGGCCTGCACGCCTCGGCCTGCTCTTCCTTTGGCCTGCACGCCTCGGCCTGCTGGTCCTCTGGCCTGCACGCCTCGGCCTGCTGGTCCTCTGGCCTGCACGCCTCAGCCTGCTTTTCCTTTGGCCTGCACGCCCTGGCCTGCTCTTCCTTTGGCCTGCACGCCTCGGCCTGCTCCTCCTTTGGCCTGCACACCTCGGCCTGCTGGTCCTCTGCCCTGCACGCCTCGGCCTGCTGGTCCTCTGGCCTGCACGCCTCGGCCTGCTGGTCCTCTTGCCTGCACGCCTCGGCCTGCTCTTCCTTTGGCCTGCACGCCTCGGCCTGCTCTTCCTTTGGCCTGCACGCCTCGGCCTGCTGGTACTGTGGTCTGCACGCCTCGGCCTGCTGGTACTGTGGCCTGCATGCCTCGGCCTGCTCTTCCTTTGGCCTGCACGCATCGGCCTGTTCTTCCTTTGGCCTGCACGCCTCGGCCTGCTCCTCCTCTGGCCTGCACGCCTTGGCCTGCTGGTCCTGTGGCCTGCACGTCTCGGCCTGCTGGTCCTGTGGCCTGCACGCCTCGTCCTGCTGGTAGTGTGGCCTGCATGCCTCTGCCTGCTCTTCCTTTGGCCTGCATGCCTCGGCCTGCTCTTCCTTTGGCCTGCACGCCTCGGCCTGCTGGTCCTCTAGCCTGCACGCCTCGGCCTGCTGGTCTTCTGGCCTGCACGCTTCGGCCTGCTGGTCCTCCGGCCTGCACGCTTCGGCCTGCTGGTCCTCTGGCCTGCACGCCTCGGTCTGCTGCTCCTCTGGCCTGCTGCTCCTCTGGCCTGCACGCCTCGGCCTTCTGGTCCTCTGGCCTGCACGCCTCGGCCTGTTCTTCTTTTGGCCTGCACGCCTCGGCCTGCTCCTCCTCTGGCCTGCACGCCTCGGCCTGCTGGTCCTCTGGCCTGCACGCCTCGGCCTGCTCTTCCTCTGGCCTGCACGCCTCGGCCTGCTGGTCCTGTGGCCTGTACGCCTCGGCCTGCTCGTCCTCTGGCCTGCACGCCTGCTCCTCAGGGACCGTCCCCAGGGTCTCCGCGTCACGACGCATCGCCTCGGTGCTCCGTAACGGAGACCTCCGGTTCTTGCACATAAAGAGGGAGGTGAGCCAGTGGCGGAGGCCGGACAAACACGATCCTTGCTTTTTCTCTTCCTGCTTCACCTTTTTCTTCTTCTGCTGCTTCTTCATTGCGCCTTGGTGTTGTATTTCGGTTTCCTTCTGCATGGTGTGTGTGTTTGCTTCCGTGCCGAACATTTGCTTCTAAGAGTGTTGGGTCACCATCATATCCATTACCTCCCTGAGCCAGGCGTGACAACACCGAGGGTAGCAATATTCAGGATGTCTTCTTTTTCTCTTAATCCTTATATGGTATTCCTTTTCAGCTGGCAAGGTCGCCGGTGTGTGTGATACGAGTGGTACGAGTGATACGAGTGTGATACGTCCAAACTCGTCTTTGGACGAGTTTGGACGAGCTTGGGACATTTGGTCTCTACATATGTACGAAGATGCGCGCTAGATCCAATCTGCTTTAGATCTAGCCTCATGATGCCATTTGGGTTCCAATCACCGCCCAGCCATTCACAGGAGAGCGTTGTTGTTGTTGTGTTGTGATTGGTCCACATCCCGGTGGACGATCCCTTCACACCATGTAATACAATACAATATTTGGGAGCCTTTACGCCCCAATATACGGGATGTTGCATCGCGAATGAAATGTTGAGTCAGAAAAATATTTATGTGAAATATTTAGGTGTGTGCTTGCTATTGGAGTCGTGTCGAGGCGGCGAGTTACGAACAGGGCATGGGATGGGATGGGGGGATGGGGGCATTCCTGACATCATAATAACAGTGGTGGCGCCCTTCTTTTGCGTGTTTGCATGTTTGACTGAGAGAGAGAGAGAGAGAGAGAGAGAGAGAGAGAGAGAGAGAGAGAGAGAGAGAGAGAGAGAGAGAGAAGAGAGAGAGAGAGAGAGAGAGAGAGAGAGAGAGAGAAGAGTAGAGAGAGAGAGAGAGAGAGAGAGAGAGAGAGAGAGAGAGAGAGAGAGAGAGAAAGAAGAGAGAGAGAGAGAGAGAGAGAGAGAGAGAGAGAGAGAGAGAGAGAGAGAGAGAGAGAGAGAGAGAGAGAGAGAGAGAGAGAGAGAGAGACAGAGACAGAGACAGAGACAGAGACAGAGACAGAGAGAGAACAGTTGCTATTGGAGTCGTGTCGAGGCGGCGAGTTACGAACAGGGCATGGATGGGATGGGGGATGGGGCATTCCTGACATCA
>JACEEZ010019367.1:62500-65000 GCA_016584305.1 Chionoecetes opilio
ACACAAATTTTTCGTTAGAAATTCAAAGCATTAAAGTTATTAAGCCTTAAAATGACACTAGAGCTTTTTTTCGCCTCGTATACAATAATATAAAAATTGATTCCTTTGCAAAACACAACTTAGGAAGCTATTCAGTATCTGACCTTGGGAAGCAGGATGTATACAGGACTGAATTCTGTTATACGCGACGGAATCCTGCTCATCACGGGTTCCAATCTTGTATTTAGGCGCGTCAGATTGAGGCCAAATACTCGGCTGGGAGGCTCCTGAGGCTTCGTTGGGGAGTCTCATTGGAGGGTTTGTGTGCCTCTGACTCGAATTTAATTAGTATGCATTATCCTGCCTGTGCCTTCTTCCTCCTTCCTTCAATATCTCCCTTTCCCTTTCCCTCCTTTATCACTTTGCTCTTCCTCTATCATCCTGTCTCTATGCTTCTTCTTTCCCTTCTACTTCCTTCAATATTACCCTTTCCTCCTTTATCCCTTTGCCATTCCTCTATCATCCTTGCCTTCTTGCTTCTTTCCTTTCTACTTCCTTCAATATCTTCCTTTTCCTGATGTATTTTTTTTTTACTTCTCTCTTCTCTTTTCCTCACAATTTCCTTGCCTCCTTGCTTCCTCTTTACCCTTCTACTTCCTTCAACATATCCTTTTCCCTCCTTTATTCCTTTGTTATTCCTCTCTACTCCTTTCCTCACAATTTCCTTGCCTCCTTGCTTCTTTCCCCCATTCTATTTCCTTACTTTACTCTTTCCATTAGTCTTTCCTTCCTCCATTCTATGTTTTTCCTCCCTCTTATTTTCTCCTCCATTTCCTATATTCTTTGTTTCTCTTTTCCTCTCCCTCTTCATTACACTTACCCTTAACCTCTCCCTTGTCTCTCTTGCTTCTCATTTTATCTCTGTCTCTCCTTCTCTTCTCCCTGTATTTATATTTTACTCTCTTTGTTATTCTCTCTTGCCTCATCGTTTTTCCTTATTTATCCATTCCTTTTTTATTTTTTTATTTTTTTTATTTATTTATTTACATCTATTACATAATATATATATATACATATACATATACATATGCACATACATACACATACACATACATACACATACATATATACATAAAAAAAACCCAGTAATAAATGACGGGCATCAGCTCGCCGCTGTACCCCGCAGCCACGTCGGGTCACAGGTGGGGGGGCGTGGGGTTCATTTTCCCGCCCCTTTAAGTGTTCATCGGGGGGGGTGGGGCGGCACGCACCACCTCCAGCAGCGGACCGATTTTTCAAAAACGCCGTACAGGGGGCCGGGTTCCCCGGGGCCCGGGAGGGCACTGTCTGAGCCGCCGGGTAGCGGGACAAAAAACAGGTATTTGGGTAAAGGGGAGGGGGTCATTGGACGGTGCTTCCAGGGCCCTCCTAAAACCCCCCCCCTCCAGCTCCTCCGGGGTCGGGTTGGGCCAAGCCAAAGTGGGTTTAAAGAAACGACCTCCTCGGTTTCGGGACAGCTGTTTGGGGTCAGGCAAACCCCCTTTTTTTGTTCGGGGGCTTGTTTTCCCGGCTCCCTGCCTCGATGCCCGGCCCGGGCTGGCTAACGGGTTCTCTGGGGCACGGAACGGCACGCGCTGGCCATTCCCTTTCCCCCCAAAGGGTGGGAGTAAAAAAAGTCAAGGTCACCGCTGGATTTCGGGGTGGCCTCCCGGGGCCCCCATCGGCCCCCTCGTTGCCACGGACCCTATGTGGCTGGGCACCCATTTAAAAACCTTACGAAAGCCCCCCTGCGCGGCAAAGGCCCCTGGATGGGCCCAAAGGGGCGGTGGTGAGCTCCCCTTTGGGTCCCATCGGTTTTGGGGGGTTTGCCGTAGGACCCCCGGGCAACTGGAGCCCGGTGTGAACCCACCCGACCTCCTCCTTTTGGGCCCTTTTGGGCGTGCTGTAGGGCGCCCCCCAAATCGCCCCCAGCTCCGTCTGAAAGGTGGTGGAGAAATGGGGGGGGTGTCCCCAGGCCCAGACCCCACCGCCCGAACCCCCGCGCACCTATCGGGCCCTCTCAGGGTAAACGGAGCCGTCGGTGTAGTAGATAGTGACCGCGAGGGCTGCGGGGAACTTTGGGGTTTCCCCAAAACCGCCGCGGGGCAAAAACGTTTGGTTTGGGAACATTGGGGTGCCCCACCGCCGCGGGCGTGCTCCCTAAAGCTCCTCCCGCGTGCAAAAGGGCCTTGGGCCGGGCCGGCATTTGGCGTTTAATCACCTGGGCGGCAAGGGCTCCCAAAGGGGGCGGAGCGGGGTTTTTTTGGGACAGGGGGGCGGTCAGGTCCGTCCAGCAGCGGGGGGGGTTTCCGGGGAGGAGGGGGTTTGGCGGCGTCCCGCCACCCCCTGCACCCGGTTTTTGCCCCCCCGGGGTTTGGTCCCTGCTGCTGTGGCAAGAAACCCCGGGACAGCCTGTCCCGCGCGACAGACTCCCCCTTTCCTGGGGAGGATCTTGGCCACCCCACAAAGGCCCCATTTTGTC
>JACEEZ010019367.1:70000-80016 GCA_016584305.1 Chionoecetes opilio
TGTTATTTGGGTCGTGTGAGTTGAAAGCCTTTGAAGGTATGCAATTATTTCCCTGAGTCTCAAGGTTAGAAGGAATTTAAATATTGTTATCAACGTCAAGTCTGGAAGAGACTTTGATGTTTATGCCTGCCGTTGGTAAGACCTGTTATTTCACTATATTATATGTAGTTCCCTGTATTACTTACTCAATCATGTGTACCGCGGTGAGGCATTGTTTGACCCAACGTCCTCAATGCCTAAAAGGACGGTGATTGGGTACAGTTTTGTGCAGTAAATGTCCTTTATCTTACCTGTGATAGATGACACGCCCTAGTTTGCTCATGTAAGGAAGAAACAAAACAGTTGTTTTTTTCACGTCTGTGGTATAGTTTTGGGTAAGTACCTGAGCGTCGGGACTGCTGTGATTTACGTGTTCATGTCTTTTTACTCTTTTATTTTTATCAGCTTTGTTAATGAAGATGTTAATTATCCAGAACGCGTGGATTTTCCCTGATCTCTGCCTGAAGTCAAGCGGTGGATATTAGAAAGTTGAATATTACTGCTGCCGTGGCCTGAGTGAAGGTTTGGTTTCGCCTTTAATAGAGCACAATCCCGGTATTACGTACAGCTGCTCAGTGCTAGGAATACAAAGCTGTCAGCGTGACACGAAGGGCGTCATGATTAGCGAGGAGCACACTCGAGGCGCCCTTGACATACCGAGGAGGGGCTTGCAAGGGTTGTAGTTGATAAAACAAAAAGAGTGAATGTAGTGCAAATACTTGACTGATTTACAATTATATTATAATGCTATGAAGTACATGGTTGTCAATGGAATTGTAGTGCAAGCATAATTTTCTTGAACAGTTGTATGTATACTTTTGTATATGTGTTAATACTGGAAACTTAAGACGTGTGTTGCATTCGTTATTATAAAATATACGCAATGCTACAGAGATGGGTGTGGTGTTTGTCCAGGGAAGAATATGTAGGTTTTTATAGGGTGTGTTGGATTTATTAGCAGTGTAGGGACTCTTAATCCTGGCGGAGGTGAATAATCCCTCCCTGGGTGCTGGAGGGTCAAGGCAGCACGAGTCACTTCTTGGTGGGTGCAAATATCAAGAAACCGAAAAGATAATGTGCCTAGGAATCAGCAGTCCTTTGCCGTGAATTAATGAGTGTATTATAATAAATTATAGGACACGGAAGGATGTAAGGATAGTGGGCGCCATCTACCTGGATTTAGGAGATGCGCAGAAGTGGGCAGCGGGGGGGAAGCCTCATGCATGAACCTAATAACAGATCGCCTGCATGCGTCCTGGCTCTTGATTTATGTGATGGCGAAACTGCTTCCAGGGTGAATAGAGGGAAGAGGTCACACACTACTACAAGGGAATGGAGGAGGACTGAACAACTACCAATTACGAATATTACAGGCAGGTAACAACTTGTTTGCTTTAAATGTTTTGTCTCTCACCACCACATCTTAGACTTGAAAGACAACATATTGGTACATATCTGTGATTGGTGACTCGGAGCAATAGTGTTGTACGAGCTTGTGTCTCTATTATTATGAGTTGAGCATATGAACGGGATAGAAGGAAAAGGCGTAGACAGGACCGCCTAGGAAATTGCAGAACTAGTCATAGAAGTTTTCTGAGGTGTGAAATGAGACATAATCCCGAAACGTTGGGTGAGAGCCGAGAAAGGTCAGAAGGATGAAAATTGATCAAAGAAAGCATGAGGAGAAAGCAGACAGACTGTGGTGGTGGTGGTGGTGGTGGGGGTGGTGGTGGTGGTGGTAGCGGCGGCAAAGGAGCTTCTAGGAACAATGTATTTCTCGCCAAAATTCTTGTTGCACATGCAAAGCTTCATATCTACAGACACAATAAACACAGGTTTGCTATTTGAAGCCTCAGAATCTTCAGTCATTCTATCCAGAAAATTACATTATAGATATACTTTCTATTTATATTTAACAATTTTGTATTTTTTTATGTATTATATATTTATTTAACGTTTTTTTTTTCACCCTAAACCGCCACCTGCACCGAGTCACCGTTCAGTTATTGTCACGCGCGGCCATCCTCAAGCGGTCTTCATCCCCCCCCCCCTCTTCTATAACTACTTATCTCCCAGAGACAACATTAAAAAATAACCCCAGACTACCGACAACTATTGCACTAACACACATACACACACACACTCTCTCTCTCTCTCTCTCTCTCTCTCTCTCTCTCTCTCTCTCTCTCTCTCTCTCTCTCTCTCTCTCTCTCTCTCTCTCTCTCTCTCTCTCTCTCTCTCTCTCTCTCTCTCTCTCTCTCTCTCTCTCTCTCTTCTCTCTCTCTTCTCTCTCTCTCTCTCTTCCAAACTTTGCAAATGCCTCATAAAGGACTTAATATATATGTAACAACATAGTCTTTTATATATGCATATCTGAATGTAATTAACATTGTTACTATCTAACTTCATTAATCATGGCAATCCTTCCCATGCAGCCTGCATGGGGGGTGCGACCTATGTCTATTTTGTACCCTTAATTAAATATGTATTATGTATAATTTGTACATTATTCACCATAAACGTTTTTCATCTGATGATCTTCCTCTCTCTCTCTCTCTCTCTCTCTCTCTCTCTCTCTTCTCTCTCTCGTCTCTCTCTCTCTCTCCTCTCTCTCTCTCTCTCTCTCTCATCTCTCTCTCTCTCTCTCTCTCTCTCTCTCTCTCTCTCTCTCTCTCTCTCTCTCTCTCCTCCCCACCCACCCAACCCCCGCCCGCCCTGAAGGGACGCCGAGACTCTACTATCTATCTATATAATACTAATACTAATATTATCTATTAGACAGTATACACGTGACGTCATGATCACGTGACACTGACAAGCAATAACAAAACTACTCTGGCCTTGAGGCTGGCCGAGGAACCCGGGGAAAAAGTTTACTTTCCAGAGTAATTTTCCCCCTATACTAAATAAGTTTATCAGTATAAATGATATACTGTTATCTTTATAAGTGTTTGTTGTATAATATTATTACATAAAACACAGTAAACCACACTAAAGAAATGTCACTATGAGACTGAAGAAATATGCATGAACTCTTCGCCATTCGAACAAATTCACATCAACTCTTCGCCATATAAAATTTTGTGAGACAACTTACAACATGGAGCATATTAATAGAACGGAATCGTATTAGCTTTCAGTTGATATATTTCGTACTCTAATAAATGCATCAGCACCATGCATAAATTACCGTTAACTAAATTTATTACATCATTCGGGGTATAAGCAGGCGCGTTGCCCTCCTCCCTCACCACTTATACAGTACAGCTCATTATTATTACCAGTTTTGCAGTGCTTAAGCTGTGTATTAGACTGCAGTGCGAATTGACCTATTCTTTTGCGGAATGTTATAAGGATAATTTTGTATTCCCTTTTTACTTGTATTTTTCAATGTAACGAGGAATAGATCCAGAGTCCGACCTCTGAAGGACTAGTCTGACAGATGAGCATCATCAATCACTTTCCCAGCCATCAAAAAAGAGGTTAGTAAGCGTGAGTGTACCGCGTTTGCAGGGGAAGTACTCTTTGTTTACAACACCGCACGGCCAGCGTGGTGCTTTGGGGCGGAGCTTATTGACGTCAGTGCATACTATCTATACGGTGGCCGACGGAGACAAGGGCTCCTGACGATGATGGACGCGAGGACTTCTGAAACTTGAATGGGGATAACTCTCACGGGGTGTGAAGATGGGGGGGGGGGATGGGGATAACCAATGGGTGTAAGAGAAGGGGCTCGATGATGGACTTCTGAAACTTGCATGGGGATAACTCTCATTGGGAGGTGGTGAAAAGGGAAAAGCATGGGGATAACTCTCATGGGGGGCGAGGGGAGGAAGGTCATAAAACTGGCGTGAGGAAATGGATGTGTGGTATAGAGAAGAATTAATTAGCTATGAATTTTGTACATGTGTGTGTGTGTGTGTTTGGTTTGTTGGTGCAATTGGTATTAATATTTTTTCCCTCTTTTCAGGTAAGTTCCAGTTGGTGTGTTGGTTCTGTGGCCTGAGAACTCATGTCATGAATAGAGGAGATACATGTATGTGTGTGTGTGTGTGGGTGTATTCATCTAGTTCATCTAGTTGTATTTTACAGGGCCTGAGCTACGCTCGTATGGCCCCGTCTCCAAAGCTACATTTTATCAGTCATCCTTAGTGCTTAGTGTTGGCCGAAGCCACCACCCCGGGAGGCGGGTCACAAACCCCCGGCTAACACCCGGTACCTATTCACTGCTGGGTGGACAGGGGCTCTGGTTTTAAGAAGACCGTCCGTCTGTCTTCGCTCTGCCTGGGGATTTAACTCAGGACTTCTCGGTTCTAACGTGATAACCGCTACACTACCGAGTACCCTTAATATATATGTGTGTGTGTGTGTTGTGTTGTGCTGTGTTGTGTTGTGTTGTGTTGTGTTGTGTTGTGTTGTGTTGTGTTGTGTTGTGTTGTGTTGTGTTGTGTTGTGTTGTGTTGTGTTGTGTTGTGTGTGTGTGTGTGTGTTTTTCCGTCCGTACCGCTGCGCCGCTCCATCACCAAGCACGATTCCGGTGCAGTCGTCGCTGCCGCACCAAAACTATCCTGCCTCCTCATCACCAGAACGACCCGCTTCCCGGTGGCTCACTGCGGGCGGTCGTTGATGGGTCGTTACCGCGTCGTTTATGTTTCTCGGCATTTCCTACTACTCCCTTTTCTATTCTTACCCTACCCCCGTCTCACTTTCTCTCCGTCTCTTTTCTCTCTCTCTCTCTCTCTCTCTCTCTCTCTCTCTCTCTCTCTCTCTCTCTCTCTCTCTCTCTCTCTCTCTCTCTCTCTCTCTCTCTCTCTCTCACATACACACACACACACACACATACACACACATAAGGCATGTGACTACTTAAAAACAAAAACATTATCTTGGTCAATAGGGCTCAAGGACGTTCCCGGAAGATCCCGTCATCATCACTGGAAATATTGAGAGAGAGAGAGAGAGAGAGAGAGAGAGAGAGAGAGAGAGAGAGAGAGAGAGAGAGAGAGAGAGAGAGAGAGAGAGAGAGAGAGAGAGAGAGAGAGAGAGAGAGAGAAAAGAGAGAGAGAGAGAGAGAGAGAGAGAGAGAGAAATTAAAACTGTAAGATGAAAGACCACCACTATTCTACCTGATACTGTGAAGCGGAAGCCCAAACCCTTGGTAACATTTTGGAAAATCTGTGTTAATTCCACGTAAGCTCCGATTTCACGTGATTTGTGTCGCCTCGCTGTATATTTCACCGTCACAATACCGGCTCCCGGCATTCAGGCGTCCGTGTTTTCTGCATTATACATGTGGTGGAGTGTTTCCTCCTGGGGATTGACTCCATTTTCATGTATAGAAAAACGCAATCTGTTAATAGTAAAAGAAAGGATTACCGGAAACATGATCTACTGAAAGTCAAATTAGTAATCCGAACTATATTTTATACAAAGACATGAAAATTGGATACATATTGTAGGTATTGAACGTGACAGACAGACAGACATTCATTTAAGAGTAGTTTACAAAAACTTAAGAGTTTTTAAGATAAAAACTCTATCTTTCATCGTGTTGTAGATATTTGGAGCAGTCAACCCGTGCATGTTGACCTCATCCTCATCTTCTTTTCCTCACCGCAACCCAGTTGTCTGTGAGCACTGACAGCCAACCTTTTTCTGTCTCCTCTTACTGTCTCTATTCTCATTTTCAATCCAAAGCTGGCTGTTGCGTATATGTGCGCAATGACATCACTTGCTCTCGTGCCCACGGACTTGAATCTTCCGAATTTTCTACCATCTGGCTTCAACTTCAATGTCACTCTCTTACTAAATTTATCTGTGCTGTATATCTCTCACCTAACTCCTCTGACTATGTAAAATTCTTCGACTATTTAACATCAAAAGTGGAACACATCTTATCTCATTTTCCTTTAGCAGAACTTTCCATTCTTGGGGACTTCATTGTTCACCACGAGCTTTGGCTATCATCTTCTTTCCCTGACCAACCTGGTGAACAAGCCTACAATTTTTCTATCCTCTAAGACCTAGAGCAGCTGGTGCAACACCCTACCCGTATTCCTGACCGCCTTGGAGACACGCCCAACATTCTTGATCTTTTCCTAACTACTAACCCTTCTTCTTACTCTGTGAAACTATTCTCTCCGTTGGGTTCCTCCGATCACAATCTTATTATTGTAACATGTCCTATCGCTCCGGTGCCTCCTCGGGACCAACCTAAGCGGAGGTGCTTCTGGCACTTCAACTGAGCAAAGTGGGATGACCTAAGGCAGTACTACTCTGATTTTCCATGGAATGAATACTGCTTCCATGTCAAAGACCCATCTCTTTGTGCAGAGCGCATAACTGAGGTCATAGTCTCTGGCATGGAGGCGTACATTCCACACACTTTCTCTAATCCTAAAGCCCGTCAACCTTTCTTTAACTCTGCTTGTTTTCATGCTGTCCGAGATAGAGAGGTGGCTCTCAAACGGTACCGTAAGCATCCATCTCCTGGAACTCATGCCCTTTATATTTCTGCCGTAATCATGCCAAATCTTTACTTCAACTTACCAAAAACTCTTTCATTCATAGAAAATGTCAAAATCTTTTTGAATCAAATTCCTCTCGTGACTTCTGGCATCTAGCAAATAACATCTGTATCAATTTTTCTTCTGCATCTTTCCCTCCTATGCTTCACCCAGATGGCTCCACAGCTGTCTCATCTATTTCTAAAGCTGAACTCTTCGCTCAAACATTTGCTAAAAATTCCACTCTGGTTGATGAAGGGCTTGTTCCTCCTTCTCCTCCCCCCTCTGACTATATTATGCCTGTCATTAAGTTCATTCGTAATGATGTTTTCTTTGCCCTTTCTGGCCTAGATCCTCGGAAGGCTTACGGTCCTGACGGAATCCCTCCTATTGTTCTAAAAAACTGTGCTGCTGTGCTTGCACCCTGCCTGGTCAAACTTTTCCGTCTTTGTCTATCTACTTCTACATTTCCTTCTTGCTGGAAGTTTGCTCACATCCAACCTGTTCCTAAGAAGGGTGACCGTTCTAATCCTTCAAACTACCGCCCTTTAGCTTTAACTTCCTGTCTTTCTAAAGTTTTTGAATCTTTACTCAATAAGAAGATTCTTAAGCATCTATCTGCTCACAATCTTTTAACTGATCGTCAGTACGGTTTCCGTAAAGGGCGATCTACTGGCGATCTTCTAGCTTTCCTAACTGATTCTTGGTCATCCTCCTTTAGGGGTTTCGGTGAAACTTTTGTTGTTGCCCTTGACATATCAAAAGCTTTTGATAGACTCTGTCAGCATTCTTTAATTTCCAAACTACCCTCATTCGGTTTCTATCATTCTCTCTGTAACTTCATCTTAAGTTTCCTTTCAAACCGTTCTACTGCAGGTACTGTAGACGGACATTGTTCTTCTCCTAAATCTAGCAATAGTGGTGTTCCCCAGGGTTCTGTACCCACTCGCTTTCTATTATTCATTAATGATCTTCTAAGTCTAACTCAAAGCCCTATCCACTCCTACGCTGATTATTCCACCCTGCATTTTTCAACGTCATTTATTAGACGTCCAACTCAACAGGAACTAAGTGATTCACGGAGAGATGCCACCGAGCGCCTAACTTCTGATGATTCTATAATTTCTGATTGGGGCAAAGCAAACCTTGTTATGTTCAATGCCTCAAAAACCCAATTTCTTCACCTATCTGCTCGACAAAACCTACCAGATAACTATCCCCTCTTCTTCAATGATACTCAAATGTCTCCTTCTTCTACATTGAACATTCTAGGACTACCCTTTACTAAAAATCTGAACTGGAAATCTCACATCTCATCTCATGCTAAAACAGCTTCTAAGAAGTTAGGTGTCCTGTGGCGTCTGCGTCCTTTATTTTCTCCCTCCCAAATGTTTGTCCTCTACAGGGGCCTTATCTGCCCATGTATGGCGTATGTCTCACATGTTTGGGGAGGATCCACTCATACAGCTCTCCTAAACAGGGTTGAGTCAAAAGCTTTTCGTCTCATCAACTCCCCTCCTCTGCCTGACTGTCTTCAATCTTAAAATCACCGCCGCAATGTTGCTTCTCTTGCTCTCTTCTACCGTTATTTTCATGCTCACTGCTCTTCTGAACTTGCTAACTGCATGCCTCCCCCCCTCCCGCGGCTTCGCTGCACAAGACTTTCTACTCATTCTCATCCCTATTCTGTCCATCTTCCTAATGCAAGAGTTAATCAGTATCTTTACACTTACATCCCTTTCACTGGTACACTCTGGAACTCTCTTCCTGTTTCAATTTTTCCACTTTCCTAGGACTTAAATTTTTTCAAAAGAAGAGTAACAAGACACCTCCCAAACTAAATTGGCTCACCCCGCTTTTTTATATTATTCGATTACTGTCTTATTTATAGGAACTGGCAACTAAGCGGGCTTTGTGTTACCTATTTTTTTTGTGCCCTTTGCCAGTCCTTTGTGATCAAAAAAAAAAAAAATTTTTTTTTTTTAAATTTATGGTAGGAGCCTTTGAAACGTTTAAAAAAACAGACTTAAAAATTTCAATTTTTGTTAGGGCCCAAAACAAACTGTGGCAAAAAAAGTGAAATCAGAAAAATGTTGGTGAAATGTATATTTTTGGGTTTTTTTTAATTTCCCAATTGATATGGCTTTTAGTTTTAAAAGAATTTTTTTATTTTTCTTATAAAAATGCCACCGTTATTTTTTTTTTGGGTTTTTCTTCTTCTGTCTTAAAGGTTTTTTCTTCGTTTTTCCGTTGTTCAAGGTGGGGTATTAACACTGTTTCACAACACATTTTTTCTACACGCACGGGTCCTGAGTGTGCTTGCTGCCTTGAGACATGTAATGATTAGCATTGGTTGTTCACGTTTTTAACTTGTGTCTCATCTTTTCAGTGATCGTTGTCCTCCATCCATACGTTGTACCCAGCAGCAAAAGACACACCAGGGGGCACGTGTCCTAACGTGACCCCAGAAGGAACCCTGCCCCCCTCCGGCCTTTCCCTCCCCCCTTTGGGTTTAGCCTGATCCTCACCTCGCATTTTCCCTTCGTCCTCCTCTACACGAGAGAGTCCCCTACACCGAGAGGATACTCATATCTTGTTTTCGGTGCTACGAAGGGCAATCCACTGTCACAGAGTACTCGCCTTTGGTCCGGGTCCACAAGATTTCATTGTCCCCTTTTCCTGCTCGGGCCTTTCCCAAAAGGGGGAGTCTCTAGCAGAACACGCACCCTCGCCCCCCCGGTCCTCAGACATCAGGGGAGCTCCGCCTTCGCCAGCGTCATGGTGGTCCTCTCGCAAGGCATTTCCCCTTTTTGAACATAAGAACTAAAAAATAGGAAAACTGCAAAAGGCCCCGGACCCCCGAGGGAGTTTCCCGTTACTTAACCTACCACATCCCCCTCTTCCCATCCATGAATTTATCCAAATCCTTTTTTAAAACCCCCCATAGACCCGCTTGACTAAATGACGACTGAGTCCTTCCATATTCACCACCCCATTTTTGACCGTTTCTCCCTATTTTCCTTTTTTTTAAACTACGCTTTTCCAGCGAATCCACTTTTCCGCGGTTTTTCCCTAACATAAGAACATAAAAAATAAGGAAATACAAGAGGCCGCGAGGCCCACCTGGTGTTCCTGTCCCCTAAAACCACCTACATCCCCTTTCATCCCCCTCCATGAACCCATCCCTCCCCTTTTAAAACTCCCCAATGATCCGCCTAAAATACCTTTACTGAGACCCCTTCCACTATTTACCACCCTTTTGTGAACCAGTTTTTTTCCCCATTTCCTTTCTAAATCTACCTTTTCCACTTTAAACCGTTTCTTTTTGTTCTACCCCGGTTTAAAAGCCGTAAAAACTTTTTTCCCCTCGCCTTTATTTAAACCCCTTTTTCCACTTAAAACTTCTATCAGATGCCCCCCCCTTAAAATTTTTTTTTAAACCCCCCTCCGAGTTTTTAATTTTTTAATTTT
>JACEEZ010019367.1:81766-91766 GCA_016584305.1 Chionoecetes opilio
CGCCCCCCCCTTAAAATTTTTTTTTTTTTTAAAAAACAATACCCCCCCAAAAAGGCGTACTATTTTAAAAAAAAAACATTTTTTGGTAAATGGGGCTAAAGGACGTTCCCGGAAAGATCCCGTCATCACACGGGAAATTGGGGGAGAAAGGGGAGAAGAGGGAAGAAAGTGGGGGGAAAAGGGGGGGAAAAAAAAGGGAAAGGGAAGGGGGTTTGGGGGAAAAGAGGGAAAAAGGAGGGGGAAAATTCCCTTAATAAAAGCCCCCAATTCACCTGTACTTTAAAACAACCCAAAACCCCTTTGGTAACTTTTTGGGAAAATCGTGTTAAATTCCCGAAACTCCGATTTCCTGTTTTGGGTGTCCCCCTCCTTTTTTCACCGTAAAAACCGGCTCCCGATTCAGGTCCGTGTTTTCTGCATTATCATGTGGTGGAGTGTTCCTCCGGGGGATTGACTCCATTTTCATTAAAAAAAAAAACGAAATCTTTTAAAATAGTAAAAAAAAAAGGGTTCCCGGAAACTGTCTACTGAAAGTAAAAATTAGATCCAAACTATATTTTATACAAAGACTAAAAATTGGGATACATATTGTAGGTATTGACGGACGACAGACCTTCTTTTAAAGAGTATTTCAAAACTTAAAGTTTTTAAGATAAAACTCTATTTTTCTCGTTTGAAATTTTGGGCATCAACCCTCATTTGACCTCATCCCATCTTCTTTTCCTCACCGAAACCCATTGTTTTGGAGCACTGACAGCCACCTTTTTCTGTCTCCTCTTACTTCTCTATTCTCATTTTCATCCAAACTGGCTGTTGCGTATATTGCCAAATGACATCACTTGCTCTCGTCCCCACGGACTTGAATTTCCGATTTTCTACACCTTGCTTCAACTTAAATGTCACTCTCTTCAAAATTTATCTGTGCTTTTAATCTCTCACCAAAACCCTGACATGAAATTTTTCGCTTTTTTAACATCAAAAGTGAACCATCTTATTCTTTTTCCTTTAGCAAACTTTCCTTCGGGGGGACTTCTTTGTTCACCCCCGAGCTTTGCTACATCTTCTTTCCCTGACCCCCCGGGTTAAACCCTAAAATTTTCTATCCTCTAAACCTAGAGCACTGGGAAACCCCTACCCGATTCCTGACCCCCCTTGGAGCACCCCAAACATTCTTGTCTTTTCCTAACTACAAACCCTTCTTCTTACCTGTGAACTATTCTCTCCTTGGGGTTCCCCCATCAAAATCTTATTATTGTAAATGCCCCTATCGTCCGGGTGCCCCCTCGGGCCCCAACCTAAGCGGGTGTTTCTGGCATTTAAACTGAAAAAGGGGGGATGACCTAAGGCAGTACTACTCTGTTTTCCCAGGGAAAAATCTGTTTCCCATGTCAAAAAACCTCTCTTTGTGCGAGCCATAACTGAGGTCATAGCTCTGGCATGGGCACTTCCACCACTTTTCTCAAACCCAAAACCCCCGAAACCTTTTTTTAACTCTGTTTTTTCATGCTGTCCGAATAGAGAGGGGGCTCTCAAACGTAACCGTAACCATCCATCTCCTGAACTCATGCCCTTTATATTTCTGCCGTAATCATCCAAAATCTTTATTTTAAACTTACCAAAACCTTTCATTCATAAAAATGAAAAAATTTTTTTAAATAAATTTCCTCTCGTGACTTTGGCTCTACAAAAAACATTTATCATTTTTCTTCTGCATTTTCCCTCCTATGGTTTCACCCTTTGGCTCCACGCTGTCTCATCTATTTCTAAAGCTGACTTTTTCGCAAAAACTTTTGCAAAAAAATTCCACTCTGGTTATGAAGGGGCTTTTCCTCCTTCTCCTCCCCCCTCTGATATATTTGCCGTCATTAAGTTCTTCAAATGATGTTTTTCCTTTGCCCTTTCGGGCCCTAGATCCTGGGAAGCTTACGGTCCTGACGGAATCCCCCTTTGTTCTAAAAACTGTCTGCTGTGTTTGCACCCGCCTGGCAAACTTTTCCGCTTTGTCATCTACTTCTATTTCCTTCTTGCTGGAAGTTTGCTCACTCCAACCTGTTCCAAAAAGGTGACCCCTTCTAATCCCTTCAAACTACCGCCCTTTAGCTTTTAAATTCTGTTTTCTAAGTTTTTTAATCTTTACTCAATAAAAGATTCTTAAACATCTATCTGCTCACAATCTTTTAACTGATTCATACGGTTTTCCCTAAGGGCGATCTACGGCGATCTTCTAGCTTTCCCAACGATTCTTGGTCTCCTCCTTTTGGGTTTTCGGTGAAACTTTTGTTGTTGCCCTTGCATATCAAAAGCTTTTTGATAACTCGTCGCATTCTTTAAATTTCCCAAAATAACCCTCATTCGGTTTTTTATCATTCTCTCTGTAACTTCATCTTTAAATTTCCTTTAAACCGTTCTAATGCGGTACTGTAGCGGACTTGTTCTTCTCCTAAAACTAGAATATGGTTTCCCAGGTTCTGTCCCCTCGCTTTTTATTTTTCATTAATGATCTTCTAATCTAACTCAAAGCCCTATCCCTCCTACCTGATTATTCCCCCCCGATTTTTCAACGTCATTTTTTAGACTCCAACTCACGAAAATATTACGGAGAGATGCCCCGACGCCTAACTTCTGTGTTCTTATTTCTGATTGGGGCCAAAACAAAACCTTTTTATGTTCAATCCTCAAAAACCCAATTTCTTTTACCATCGTCGACAAAAAACCACCAGATAAATACCCCTCTTCTTCAATGAACTCAAAAAGTCTCCTTCTTCTACATTGAACTTCTAGGGCTCCCTTTACTAAAAATCTGAACCCGGAAAACTCAATCTCATCCATGCTAAACACTTCTAAAAAGTTAGGTTCCTGTGGGTTCTGCGTCCTTTTTTTTCCCTCCCAAAGTTTGTCCTCTACGGGCCTTATCTCCCAGTATCGGTCCACATGTTTTTGGGGGGGGGATCCACTCATACGCCTCCTAAACAGGGTTGGTCAAAAACTTTTCGTCTCATCAACTCCCCTCCTCTGCCCGACTGTCTTTAAACTTAAAAACACCGCCGCAATGTTTGCTTCTCTTGCTCTCTTCTACCGTTATTTTCATGCTCACTGCTCTTCTGAACTTGCTAACTGCTGCCTCCCCCCCTCCCGCGGCTTCGCTGCACAAGACTTTTCTACTCATTCTCATCCCTATTCTGTCCATCTTCCTAATGCAAGAGTTAATCAGTATCTTTACACTTACATCCCTTTCACGGGTACACTTCTGGAACTCTCTTCCTGTTTCAATTTTTTCCACTTTCCTGGGACTTAAATTTTTTCAAAAAAAAGAGAAACAAGACACCTCCCAAACTAAATTGGCTCACCCCGCTTTTTTTATTTATTCGTTTTACTGTCTTATTTATAGGAACTGGCAACTAAGCGGGCTTTGTGTTACCTATTTTTTTTGTGCCCTTTGCCAGTCCTTTGTGATCTAAAAAAAAAAAAAAAATTTTTTTTAAAGTTATGGATAGTGATGCCATTGAAACGTTTAAAAAACAACATGACTTAAAAATACTAGTCTAATTTTTGTTATCGGCCAAAACAAACTGTGGCAAGAAACAGTGTAAGTCAGAAGAATGATTGGTGAAATGTATAGTTGTTTAGTGTTTTTAACTTCCAATTGATATGGCTAGTTTAGTTTTCATAAGAATTTTTATATTTTTCTTCATCAAAATGTCCACCGTTATTTTGTTTTTGGTTTCTATCTTCTGGTCTTCAAGGTTCTTCTTCGTTGTTTCCGTTGTTCAAGGTGAGGTATTAACACTGTTCACAACACACTGTTTACTACACGCACAGGTCCTGAGTGTGCTTGCTGCCTTGAGACATGTAATGATTAGCATTGCGTTGTTCAGCGTCTTAATGCTTGTGTCTCATCGGTTCAGTGTTCGTTGTCCTCCATCCATACGTTGTACGCCAGCAGCACAAGACACACCACGGAGGCACAGTGTCCTATACGTGACCCCAGAAGGAACCCTGCACCTCCTCCAGGCCTTCCATGCCCACCTTGTCTTAGCCTAGATCCTCACCTCGCATCTTCACCTTCGTCCTCCTCTACATCGAGAGAGTCCTCTACACCGAGAGGATACTCATATCTTGTTACGGTGCTACAGACAGGGACAATCCTCACTGTCAGCAGAGTACTCGCCTTTGTTGTCCGGGTCCACAAGATTAACAGTGTCCGCCTTTCCTGCGTCGGTCCTCCAGAAGGGGAGAGTCCTCTAGGCAGAACACGCACCCTCGCCCTCCCGGTCCTTCAGTACATCAGGAGAGCTCCTGCCTTCGCCATGCATGTCATGGTGCGTCCTCTCGCAAGGCGATTCCTCTTTTAGAACATAAGAACATAAGAAAAAAAGGAAGCTGCAAGAGGCCGCGAGACCTACACGGGTAGTTCCTGTTACTTAACACTACCTACATCCACCTCCTCTTCCCTATCCATGAATTTATCCAGACCCCTTTTTTAAAGACCCCTATAGACTCCGCATTGACTACCTGACGATTTGGGGTCCATTCCAATCATTCACCACCCTATTTGTGAACCAGTTTCTCCGTATTTCCTTTTTTAAATCTACGCTTTTCCAGCTTGAATCCACTTTACCGCGGTTTGCCCTAGAACATAAGAACATAAGAAAATAAGGAAGCTACAAGAGGCCGCGAGGCCTACACGTGGTAGTTCCTGTCACCTAACACTACCTACATCCACCTTTCATCCCCATCCATGAACCTACCAGCCCCCTTTAAAGCTCCCTAATGACTCCGCACTAACTACCTGCCCCTACTGAGACCATTCCACTCATTCACCACCCTATTTGTGAACCATTTTTTCCCCTATTTCCTTTCTAAATCAAACGCTTTTCCAGCTTGAATTCCGTTACTTCTTGTTCTACCCGGGTTAAAGCCGTAAGAACTTTTCCTACCTCCCCTTTTATTAAATCCTTTATCCACTTAAAACTTCTACAGATCGCCCCTTACTCTGCGTCTCTCGAGTGAGTGTAATTTTAATAACTTAAATCTCCTCTCATAACTAAAGTTACGCATCCCTTGTATCATTTTGGTCATCCTTCTCTGCACTTTTTCTAACAACACTATATCCATCCTGTAATATGGAGACCAAAACTGAACTGCATAGTCTAGGTGAGGCCTGCCTAGAGCCAGATAAAGCTTTAGATAACTTCCGCACTTCTACTTTTAACACTTCTGGTAATGAATCCTAATACTCTATTAGCTCTATTTCTGCCTCAATACATTTTTTTCCTAGGTCGGAGGTCTGGGCTCACCCTCACTCCAAGATCTTTTTCACCCCCTGATCTTTTCAGCGATACATTGCTTATGGTGTTCTATTACCAGGGTTTTTTCTACCAACTTTCCCATAACGCAAACTTTTTATCAATATTAAATTCCATCTGCCTCTACTGCCCACTCGTTAATTTTTATCTAAGTCTCCCTGCAATATGTTTACGTCAACTGTGATCCAATAATCCTACCTAACTTAGTATCATCAGCAAACTTGCTGATATCACTGCTAATCCCACTATCCAAGTCGTTGATGTAAATCCAAAATAGTAATGGGCCCAAAACAGACCTTGTGGAACTCCACTTGTTACCATCCCCCTTCAGATTTGGAACCTTTAAATTGTAACCCTTTGTTGCCTTTTAAACTTAGCCAAGCTCTGATCCAATGAAGACCTTCCCATCTATACCATGAGCCCTAACCTTTTTAAGATTCGCTCGTGTGGTACTTTGTCAAATGCCTTACTAAAGCCCCAGGTATTTATATCATAATCCTTATCATTATCTGGCCGTCTCATAAACTTTCCTATAAAAACCAATAAATTGGTGAGACATGACCTACCCTTGGTGAATCCATGTTGTGAATCATTGATCAAACTATGTTTTATCTAAGTGCTCTCTAATGTTTTTTGCAATAATAGATTCCAATAATTTACCCACCACTGATGTTAGACTTACGGGTCGATAATTTGACTTTAGTCCTCTGTCTCCCTTCTTAAATATGGGAACAACATTTCCTTTCCTCCACAATAATGGCAAAATGCCTATCTAAACCGATTTCCAAAAAATGTGCACTAACGACTCACTAACAACCTCCTTGCATTCCTTTAATATCCTGGGATACACTTCATCGGGTCCTGGCGATTTAAATGTTTTCTTTTTTTCTATACCCTCCTCCACCATTTCCCTAGTTATCACAATATCTTTGAGTTTTCCTCATCGCTTTCCTTTGAACATCTGTTCACTATCAGGTTCGTCTGTGTATCCTCCTCCGTAAAACACTTAAAAATAATCATTTAGACCCCTACACATATCCTCATCCGTTTTTTAAGACCTCACCCTGTCCTGACCTTAAGGGCCCAAATAATTCCCTTGTCTTTGTTTTTATAAACCTGATAGAACCCCTTTGGGTCCCTTTTTCGCCTGTTCTGCTACTTTAATCTCATAATTGTTCTTAGAAACTCGAGTTAATTTTCTTCACTGTCCTCGCCATCACTTTTATTCTGTTCTTTGTTTACCAATCCTGCCTTGAACCTTAATAAATGTTTCTTTTACTCCAATGTTGTGTTTTAAACTTGGTGTCATCCATTTTGGATCACTCTTTCTGGACCTTATCTCCCTATAAGGAATATTTCTTTTCTGTCCGTCAATTATATTCCTTAAAAATGAGATATAATCATCCTCGGCCCCGACCTCACTTCCCCTTCTAACCTCTCTAATTACCTCCTCAGCCCTGACCTCACTTCCCTGTCTAAACCGCTCTAATTATCTCCTCAGCCTCGACCTCACTACCATATCTGACCGCGCCAATTTCCTCCAGGTGCCTTCCTAATCCTTCATAATTGGCCTTTCCACTGACAACGCCCTGTCCTGGGAAACTTTCTGCTCCTCCATCCCCACCTCTTATTTAAAAAACCTCCAGGTGTCTTCTTAATCCCGCATAATTGGCCTTTCTGAAATTGGTATTCGATGCCTATTGCCACTTAATTTTCCAACTTTTCCCCTTTTAAGCTAAATCTGATCTCATAATGTCGCTATTATCTAAATTCCCCCCGACCTCCACATTTGTAACTAAATCGTCTCTATTTTTCAGCAATAGATCTAGAATATTATCTCCTCTAGTAGGCTCCTTGATTGCTTGACTTAGGAAGTTATCCTGGATTATATTTAACAATTCATCTGCATCGCTGTCACCTATGATTAAATCCCAGTCTATTTCCTAAGATTAAAATCTCCCCCACGCATAATCGATTATATCTGCAGGCCTTGTTTTTTTTCTTCCCATATAGGACTGAATCCTCTTTACATAAGTTTGGAGGCCTATAAAACTACACCCAAAACCATTTTCTCAGTTCCCTCCGTAACCTCTACCCATATAGACTCTATGCTGTCTCTGTTTTTATAACATTGTTTAACACAACACTTTCAATGCATCTCTTGCATAAAGCGCAACTCCTCCTCCCCCGTCTGCCTACTCTGTCCTTGTGAAATAACTTATACCCACTATCTCGACTTCCGGGTCGAATATCTTTCCTGACATATCCAACCATGTTTCTTAATGCTATTATATCAAATCCTCTACACTATTTATTCCTCTCAGGAAATCTATCTTTTTTTAAAATAATCCTACGTTTGTATAGTAAAAACCCTTCAAGCAACTCCTCTTTTTTTTGTCAATTTTCCCTTTATCTTTAACTACCCCTCCTCTCTCTCTTCTTACGAATCACTTTAGTTCCCTGCCTTCTGAAAATCCTCCTAGTGTCGCAAGTTTTCCTTTACCCCAACCCCCGTGTCTAACCCCGGTTCTCTATCTTAAAAAAGCCTGCAGTGCATCTACCTCCCTTTCAAAAGGGGTTCAGACAAGATCTGAACTCCTTTTCCTCGAAAGTGCACCTCGTCCCCCGCGGGAGAGGCTGTTATGCCCGAAAAAGAGGTCCAGCTGTCGACAAAGGCCCAACCATTGGCTTGCAATGAAGTGCCAGCCGGGAATTCACCGCAATAGCCCTGGAGTACCACATGTCGTCAACAAAGCGTCTTGGAAGGACCCACACCCACAGGGAACCCACCCCTGTCCCTAACTTTTTCCTACAGCTTCCTTGAAACAGCCGTAGCAATTCCTCACTTTTTACACACTCAACATCATTTCCCCCAGCGCTCAGGCAGACGATGGGGTTTTTCCCTTGGTCCGCCATGCACTCAACTATCTTGTCACTAACTAACCTTCCCCTTCCCCTGGGTAACTCACCGACTTCATGCGCATCCCTTCTCTGTCACAGAACCTGCTGTCAAGATGTCTAACCTGACTGTCACCAACACCAAAATTTTACCTTCGGGGAATGAGTTCGTCTACCTCCCTAACCTCCGTATCATCCTCTTGCAGCCCCGAGAGTACCTGAAAATGAGTTTTGTCACAAAAGATGGTCCCTTGTTTTACCTTTTTCTCCTGCGGGCGGGCTCCATGATCAACTACCTTCCAAACACCAATCCCTGGTGACTTACTAGGAACCCCTTTTATCGCTTGAGTCACATCTCGCTCTGGTACCCCTACCGGCACATCACTCGCATGTGCCCCCCCAATCGCTCCACTTGGACCTTCACCTCCACACTTAAAGAACGTATCTCTATTTCCTGCTTCTTCACAACGCTTTTCAATTCGTTCAATTCACTTTTCAAAACTCCTTTTTCCCGGTCTTCGATCGCCTCCCGATAGTCTTAAGCTCCGCACCCACACCCTTCACTACACTCTCCCCTCGACCCTTCTACCTCCCTTAACCTCAGCCTCCTTCACTCCTACCACACTACCACTCTCACACCCCAGCACCAACACACAACAAACCACTTCACTCTCCGCCTCCACAACACCCCCCCATCACAGACGTAGCCATTCTCATTCTTTTCCATGCCAGTATGTTGTTTGTAGATCATTTGTGATTCTTTATATTCTCTCTGCCGCCTATATCACAACCCTCCCCATTTCCCTTCTCCTCCAACACACATAGACCCCTCCCTCCCCCAACACACACACACACACACACCACACACACACACACACACACACACACACACACACACACACACACACACACACACACACACACACACACACACACACATACCTCCCTCCCTCCCTCCCTCCCTCCCCCCCTCCCTCCCCCAACACACACACGCGAGCTTTAATTGTCATTTAGCATCCATAGCATAGTTTTTATAGGAGAGCATTCCTTGTGCTTGATCTTGGCTCCCTCGTCAGCCTGAATATCTATGAGCTCCTCTTGTTCCCCGGTCCCAACAGGCAGATCGGCTGGATCAACGTAGAAAGGATTGGCGATGTAGGCACAACATGTCACGTCCGGGAAGTAATGCTTCAACTTAGTCTTTAGCACTGAAGGTGACGGACGATTTCTTGGGCAAATTCATAACTGTGCTCGCTCTAAAGGGGTAGTCAGGAGTTCGAACATTCCGTAGCGTTTGCTCTCCATGTTCTTCATCCAGAGGTCCAACTTCCGGACAAACGCTCCCACTCGAGATAAACTCGGTGACAGTGCCGTGGGCCCTTTGGGAACGACAGGTTTAAGTAGTTGAGGGCCCCAAAAAATGTCCGACAGGTAGGCCCCCCCTTTAAAGATGAACTCCTCGTCATACAGATCTTTTTGAAATCGTGTTCTTTCTCCGTGAAGAACACGAGTAGTTTTTTCCCTCATTCAAACGACGCCTCGTCGTATTCCCCCGGGGAGAGCCAGCGCACCCTCTGTGTGGTAGAGGAGACAGGTGTGGTCGGAGCCGAGATCTTCACAGAGCAGCTTGAACAGCCGACTATTCAAGGCGGACGTTTTGACGATATTCACGATTCTGATAACTCGGTTCAGGCATGATAACAACTTCGGAGGGAGCACCTTAGCACAAAGGGCGAATCTGTGTACGAAACAATGGACAGCGGTGGTGTTTGGAGACACAGCTTTCACCTGGGCTT
>JACEEZ010019367.1:96562-108604 GCA_016584305.1 Chionoecetes opilio
TCCTTTCGAGGGGTTTTCTTCGATCGCCTCCAGAATAGTCTTAAGCTCCGCACCACACCTCACTACACTCTCCCTCGACCCTTCTACCTCCCTTAACCTCAGCCTCCTTCACTCCTACCACACTACCACTCCAACCCCAGCACCAACACACAACACCATTTCACTCCCCGCCTCCACAACACTCCCCATCACAGACGTAGCCATTCTCATTCTTTTCCATGCCAGTATGTTTTTTGTAGATCATTTGTGATTCTTTATATTCTCTCTGCCGCCTATATCACAACCCCCCCCATTTCCCTTCTCCCCCAAACACACATAGACCCCTCCCTCCCCAACACACACACACACACACACACACACCACAAAACACACACACACACACACACACCACACCACAACACACACACCACACACACACACACACACACACACACAACATACCTCCCCTCCCCCTCCCTCCCTCCCTCCCTCCCTCCCCCAACAAAACCACCGCGAGCTTTAATTGTCATTAGCATCCATAGCATAGTTATAGGAGAGCTTTCCCTTGTGCTTGATCTTGGCTCCCTCGTCAGCCTGAATATCTATGAGCTCCTCTTGTTCCCCGGTCCCAACAGGCAGATCGGCTGGATCAACGTAGAAAGGATTGGCGATGTAGGCACAACATGTCACGTCCGGGAAGTAATGCTTCAACTTAGTCTTTAGCACTGAGAGGTGACGGACGATTTCTTGGGCAAATTCATAACTGTGCTCGCTCTCAAGGGTAGTCAGGAGTTCGAACATTCCGTAGCGTTTGCTCTCCATGTTCTTCATCCAGAGGTCCAACTTCCGGACAAACGCTCCCAGCTTCGAGATAAACTCGGTGACAGTGCCGTTGGGCCCTTGGAACGACAGGTTTAAGTAGTTGAGGGCCCAAAAATGTCCGACAGGTAGGCCACCCTTAAGATGAACTCCTCGTCATACAGATCTTTTTGAAAATCGTGTTCTTTCTCCGTGAAGAACACGAGTAGTTTATCCCTCAGTTCAAACAGACGCCTCGTCGTATTCCCCCGGGAGAGCCAGCGCACCTCTGTGTGGTAGAGGAGACAGGTGTGGTCGGAGCCGAGATCTTCACAGAGCAGCTTGAACAGCCGACTATTCAAGGCGGACGTTTTGACGATATTCACGATTCTGATAACTCGGTTCAGGCATGATAACAACTTCGGAGGGAGCACCTTAGCACAAAGGGCGAATCTGTGTACGAAACAATGGACAGCGGTGGTGTTTGGAGACACAGCTTTCACCTGGGCTTGAAACCCTGACTTTCGACCGAGCATAGACGGAGCCCCATCTGTCGTGCATCCGACCAACTTTCCCCAATCCAGTTCATTCTGCTTGAAGAAACAGTCCACATCGTTGAAAACATCTTCTCCTTTCGTTGTACTGGACAGCTCCTGGCTCAGCAGTAGCTCAGTCTTCACAGCATCATTCTGTGTGAAGCGGACGTAGACAAGTAGTGAGAGCAGTTTGGGGACGTCCGTCGATTTGTCGAGTTGAATGGCAACCAAAAATTGGGTGCTTTCACTCCCGCAATCACTTGGTCGGCAATGTCGACCCAATTTCCACGATACGGCGCTGTACAGTGTTGTTAGAGAGGGACACACTCTCCAACTTCGCCACCCCTTCCTCTCCAATCACCGTGCCTGACCAAAATCTTTGCCGCTGGCATGACGAGAGACTGCAATGGTATGCGCCTTTATGTTTTTGGCCACCAGGAGAGCGACTTCATAGGATGCTTTGACAATCCCTGCCCCCTTCTGGTAGATCTGGCCAGTCTTCTCCAGGCGCTGCCGCTTCACGTTCTTGCCAAGTCGCTGGAAGTAACTGTGATATCGGTCCTTCTTGACCTCGTGGTGTTATCTCAAGATGCCGTTGTACGACATTGTAACATGGTGTTGATTTGCCCGCGCGAATATTACTCCCAACCAAGTTACTGAGCTTGTGCTGACAAGCGCCAACACGCGACAGGAAAGAGGGGGTTGCTGGGTGTGTGTGAGTGTATGTGTATATGTATAGTGTATAATGTATGGATGGCCCTCTGCAAGATTTGCATAAACATTCTACACTTATTAACTAGCTATGGTAAATAAATACTTAATATTACACTTGATAACTAAATCATAGCACTACAGTAAAGCAAACACGCTAAACCGCGAGGGTAGCCAAAATTCCCTCGAAAAAATGAAAAACTACATAGCGGAAAAATACAGGAACACATAAGGTAGTAAAAGTGCTCACGTACCACCTGGAAGGCCCTCGCGTACCACCAGTGGTACGCGTACCACCGGTTGGGAACCACTGATTTAGACGGATGACGCTAATGGAATATATCTATAAATGTTAGTGTTAATATATTTATGTTAACGATGCGAAATTGTTGGATAAGTATAAGAATAACATTCAGGTGGGTATGAAGGATTCAGAAACATGACCTGGCGATGGAAAACACTGAGCGAAATAATAGGACGAAGCGCTCATGTTTTATGCGTGGATCCATTTCCCTTGACTGCTGAACTGTCCCTTATTGCCATCATGGTTTGTGTCGCGCCATAAAGTCTAAGTTACACAATTTTTATTATATTTTGGTCTCAGGCATCAACACCCAGAACAGAGACCAAAACAACACCCAAAAAGAGAGAGAGAGAGAGAGAGAGAGAGAGAGAGAGGGGAAAAGAAGAGAGAGAGAGAGAGAGAAGAAGAGAGAGAGAGAGAGAGAGAGAGAGAGAGAGAGAGAGAGAGAGAGGGGAGAGAGAGAGAGAGAGAGAGAGAGAGAGAGAGAGAGAGAGAGAGAGAGAGAGAGAGAGAGAGAGAGAGAGAGAGAGAGAGAGAGAGAGAGAGAGAGAGAGAGGAGAGAGAGAGAGAGAGAGAGAGAGAGAGGAGAGAGAGAGAGAGGAGAGAGAGAGAGAGAGAGAGAGAGAGAGAGAGAGAGAGAGAGAGAGACGAGAGAGAGAGAGAGAGAGGAGAGAGGAGAGAGAAGAGAGAGAGAGAGAGAGAGAGAGAGAGGAGAGAGAGAGAAGAGAGAGAGAGAAGAAGAGAGAGGATAGAGAAGAGAGAGAGAGAGAAGAGAGAGATGAGAGAGAGAGAGAGAGAGAGAGAGAGAGAGAGAGAGAGAGAGAGAGAGAGAGAGAGAGGAAGGGGAGAAGAGAGATAGCAGAAATTAATTCCAATGGTACGTAGGGGAATCCACACCCTTAATAGTATTGTTACACACACACGCACGCACACACACACAAAACACACACACACACACACACGCACACACGCACACACACACACACACACACACAGGTAGGAGTGTTCCGCCAGCCGAGAGTTTGACAAACTCATTGTTTCTCTAGTTGCATTATGCCGACAAGATTTTACTGATAGGTGTAATGAAGGGCGTGATTAGCGACGATTCCACCACTCAGGGATGTTTTAGTCGCTCCTTTTTATTTTTTTGGAAAATAAATTTTGACTGCAGGATTTAAAGTAATCGCAACCCTTTTTTTCTTTGCATAATTATTTGAATTTTTTTTCAAAAACTAATCCACAAAAAAATAATTTTTTCAACGCCCTTTTCCCCTAAAAACTGATTTTTGGTAAAAAGCGCGGAAAAAAAAACAAAAAACCCCTTTCCCAGGCCGGGCGGAAAAATTGCGGGTGACGTCACGTCAGGGGGTCCCCCCCCCATGGGGGAAATAAAAATACACGAAAACCAGAAAAAAATATAGTATTTGAAGTTTTTTGGGGTGATTCTGATATTTATTTTTTTCGATATACATATACTTGCACCCTTTTATGGGGGGAGCAAGAAAGCGTGTTTTCCCAGAGAGCTTAAACCCCCTTTCCCACCAATACGGCCACGATATATGTGTGGAGACAGTGTTCAGGGCGAGGGGCGGACAATTGTTATACCCCCCGCCTCTCCCCGGCCCTCCAACGTCTCCACATATATATCGTGGCCTTTTGGTTGGAAAGGGTGATAAGCTCTTTGGAAAGACAGCTTTTTGCTTTTCCCAAAAGGATGCAAGTTTATCCATTTTCCCAAAAAAAAAAACAGAAACCCCCAAAATTCTTCAAGTACTATATTTTTTTTCTGAGTTTACGGTATTTGTATTAGCGCGGGGCGGGGGCCGCCTGACGGACTCACCGAACCTGGTCCGTTGTCTTTGGTCGTAGTTGTGTTTGAGAGCTCGGGAAATTTACAGTTTTTGATTGGGATCATTTAAAAAGGGGTGAGGGATGAAAAAAGTGAAAAAATTTTGTTTACTCGATAATGGCTATTTTTGACGCATTAAATCAAGAATGTAAAATGGTCTGGACGTTTAATAAGCCCGGTCACACGTATCTTTTTTCGCCGTCCGCCCCGGACACGACGTCTTGCCCGGGACGGCCCCCCCCCCCAAAGTCATACGTTAAACCCGGGGCCCTAAGAGTTTTCAAAGTTTGTCTATAGAGTAAATTCAGCCATTTTTTTTTTAAAGAATCGTGAGTTTTTGGTTTTCCCTATATTTATTATTGGTATGTATATTCTCTTTCACCTGATTGTGAATGAAATTTACCTGCACAGAGTGTCACCGCTCCAGTCTTTTTCCCTTGTTTTGATATAGTGGAAGTCAGGAAAAAAACCAAAAGAAACCTTTTTTTTACCTTATTAGTACAGGGAGAGAGAGAGAGAGAGAGAGAGAGAGGAGAAGGAGAGGGGAGAGGGGGAGAAGGAGAGAGAGAGAGAGAGAGAGAGAGAGAGAGAGAGAGAGAGAGAGAAGAGAAGAAGAGAGAGAGAGAGAGGGGAGGGAGGGGGAAGAGAGGGGGAGAGGGGAAAAGAGAGAGAGAGAGAGAAGAGAGAGAGGAGAGAGAGAGAGAGAGAGGGGAGAGAGAGAGAGAAGAGAGAGAGAGAGGAAAAGAGAGAGAGAGAGAGAGAGGAGAGGGAGAAGAGAGAGGGGAGAGAGAGGAGAGAGAGAAGAGAGAGGGAAGAGAGAGAGAAGAGAGGAGAGGAAGGGGAGAGGAGAGAGAAGAGAGAAGAGAGAGAGAAGAGAGAGAGAGAAGAAGAGAGAGAGAGAGAGAGAGAGAAAAGAGAGGAGAGGAAAAAGAATATCAAAAAAGGTGCAAAAAAAAGCAGGTCAACATTCCCTTTTGGGAAACTTATAGTTGGGCGTCTTTTTTCACACGCATCATTAGTGTGGGAATCGTTTCCCCCTCTTTCCCCCATTTGCCTGCGGTGTGCCCGTATTAATCAGGTGGGGGCGCGGCGCTACACTCCCCGCTCGTTTAAAGGGACGTCATGAGGTTGCCCCAGGGAAGGGCCCCTTGGTGTGTCAGTTTTTCACCTAGACTTTGGGTATTTACCTTCCCTCTACTGACCCTAATTTATCTTTCTCTGTATGTTACTGGTTTCTGTCTATCAAAAGTATTTATACATTAATCTATCCATAATAGTTAATAACCCAACCATAATTTAAACAAACTATCTATCTATCTTTCTGATGTCTGTCTACCGTCGTCAAAGCGCCGTTGGGTCATGGTTTTGTGCGTGTGGTGTTTTTTGTCTGGTGTGTGTGGGTGGTGTGGGTGTGTGTTGTTGTGTTTGTGTGGGTTTGTGTCTTGTCTTGGGGGAAAAAGGGTAGGTACAGTAGGAGACATTTGATTTATAATTAGGAATATGTTTGAGAATGTCATGCATTGTATTGTCTCATACAAATCCTTCTGTCAGGGCAATTACATGGTAAGTCAGGATGCGTGTTACTCGTAGAGTAATGCCTTTGTTTGTTTGCTTGTTTAATACCTGAGACTCCCTCGTACCTCTGATACTGCTTAATGGTGGGTCTAATTATGCCTGTCATTCAATCCGGAAAATTAATGGACCGTTGAATGTGACGTATAGTCTTTTAAGTGTTTTATAAAAAGGAGCGATTTATGTGTTTTATAGAAAAGTGTAAGAGTGTGAATCATTTCTTATGTCAAAGTATCATTGTCTTAACGCGTCTGTCTTGGTAAGAACATAGTGTACCTTTCTGACGAATTTATATAGCTGAATGTTTGTTCTAGCCTTACCTATTAAGGGGAATGTTTGTTGAGGGGTTGAATTGGATGTGGTTAGTCACCCTTAAAGATCAAAACTTGCATTAAGTCGATATAGAAAACAAGTGAATTTCTGAAAGTGGATGGAAGACACAACCGAATTTTTAAAGAGGATGGAAAAAAAAGTGACATAATTTTTTCGAAGCAAACGGATATAACTTTTTAAGCAGCAAAGATATGAGGGATAGGGTAAAAAAGAGAGGGAAAAAGAGGGAACTACTCTATTCTAAGAAAAATATAATATAATGATAAGTAAAATGTGAAAAAAGAAAAAGAAGGAAAATGTTCATTTCCAAGAAAGAATTTGAAAAAAATAAAAATAAGGAAAAAGCTCATATCCAAGTTCAGAAATATGTGAAAAAGATAAAACAAAAACAAAATAAGGAAAATACTCATATACAAGTTGTTCATGGGCGTATCTCCTCCTCCTCCTCCTCCTCCTCCTCCTCCTCCTCCTCCTCCTCCTCCTCCTTCTCCTCCTCCTCCTCCTCCTCCTCCTCCTCCTCCTCCTCCAGACGAAGTATCAAAGTATTTGCAGAAACTTGACCCAGCAAAATCCATGGGGGTGGACGAAATTTCGCCGCGATTACTTCGCGAATGTCACAGTCAACTTTCGCTTCCACTAAAGATTATCCTCAATAAATCGCTAATGGACAAAAATGTTCCTAGTATGTGGAAATTAGCTAATGTTACACCGATATTCAAGAAAGGGAGTAGGAGCCTCGCAAGTAATTATCGCCCAATTAGTCTAACGTCTGTGTTTTAAACTATTTGAAAATATGCGGGATAAAATAGTTTTTCTTTTCCGATGAAAAATAACTCAATATTAAACTCGCAGCATGGATTTCGAAATAGAAGATCCGCTTAAACAAACCTACTGGATTTTTTTAATGTCATTATTTCCAAACTGGGAGCTAAAATCCTCGGAAAATGTAAAATACCATGATTTTAAAGAAAGCCTTCGATACAGTTCCCCCATAGCGATTTTGACCAAGTAAGGGCACATGGCTTGGGAAGAGCACTATTTTGCGGATTGGCGATTGGCTTTCAAACGTAAACAACTTTAGAAAACATTACAATACATTACATAAATAGAAAAAACGGTAATAAAAGGTAGGTTTAACATCTGATTGGTTAGATTTACTAGTGGGGGCCCAGGGCTCGGTCTTGGGTCCACTCTTTTTCTGATATATATCAACATCTGTGACTGGGACTTTGTATCTAAAATACGAAATTTGCAGACGCACCAATTAGGCGGTAAAGATATACTAGAGAAAACCTGCGAACTCATACAAAGTGCCCCTCGACAAACTATCAGACTAGAGTGATAAAAGGCTATTAAAATTCAATTCCGAAAAATTTGTAAAGTAATGCAATAGGCAACGATAACCTCAAATATAACTATCAAATGCAAAATAAATCGTTAACTGAAGTACAGCAGAAAAGATTTAGGTGTCATAATCAGTAATGATCTTAAAACCAGTCCGCATTGCCTACGGGCCAGTAAAAAGGCGAATAGATGTTGGGCTTTATTAAAACGCAATTTTGAACACAAAACTCCGAAAGTAATGACACAAATTATACACGTCCTTGGTTAGGCCACACTTGGAATATGCCGTCCAATTCTGGTCGCCCTTTTTCGTAAAAGACCAAGCAAAATTGGAACATTTGCAAAGAAGAGCAACCAAACAAATTCCATCTCTGCGAAATTCATCTTATGAAGAGAGACTGCGGAAAACTTAATTATGTTATCCTTAAAGGATCGTAGAATCGTGGGGACTTGATAGAAAACCTTTAAGATCCTAAAAGGTTTTGATGTCATTAATCAAGAGAAACCTATTCGAGCTTTAAAAACTCAAGTGACAACCCAAGAAATAATGGTTTAAAACTAAACGGTAAAACGTTGCATCACTGATCTCCGTAAAAAATTATTTCAATGTGAAGTCGTTGATCGATGGAACAAGTTACCAGCAAATGTTGTCGAAGCCAGCACAATAAACTACATTTAAAAACAGATTTGACGCGCACTGTAAAGTAAATGGGTATTGATATTTGCCCTGCGAATTCATATTTAGTCCCCCGGATGATTATTTGTATGGTAGTGGTAGTTGTAGTTAGTTATTTCATACCCTATTTTTCTGCACTATGAAACTTCCGTGTTCCTATCTTCTTTTAGGACATGGTATCCTTTTCCAAACTGTTTTCTTACAAGTAGTTGATAGTTAGTAGTATGTATTTCAGAAAGATACCTCGTCAGGGACCAATAGGTCTCCTGGTGTCTGTTTATTCCTATGTAATCCTATGTAATCTACTCCTCCTCCTCCTCCTCCTCCTCCTTTTTCCTCAAAGTCAAGTTGTCAACAATAATAACGATACAATATATGTGGAGATTTTAACCTACCTGTATAAACGGGAATAATAATTCTGCTGGATAAGAGAAGTATGCGATTGCTTGATATGGTAAACGAAGTATATTTAAATCAGGTGGTCCGTAAAGCCTACAAGGGATAATAGTATCCTAGATTTAGTTTTCCACACCGACATTGATCTGATTGATTACGGGCGATATAGGTAAAACGTCTAGCAAACAGCGATCACAGGTAATCAGATGCGGCATAAAATTGCAATGTAGACATCACAGAAAATCGGTTTTAGTTCCCAATTATAATAAATCGGATTCACGAAGATCAGCAGGGTTTCTAAGCGAAGTTGATTGGATTGACCTACTAAACGGTAATAATGCGGAAAACATGTGTAATGTATTCACAAAATAAAACTCCGATCGGTGGTTGAAAAACATGTTCCATGGTAGGAAAAAGTCTGAATAACATAAACAGACCCAGTTGGAAAGAATAATGAGATTCAACAAATCATTGGCAGAAAGCGCCGAGCGTATAAAGTTTACAAGCGATCAAATGCGGAGGGCGATTATAGAGAATACAATGACGTAAAAACGGGCGATGCAAGGGATTAATTAAGACTAAAAGCGGAGTATGAAGAAAAAATTGCAAAGGAATCCAAATCAAACCGAAAAGGTTCTTTCAATACGTTCGAAGTAAGAAAAACGTCAAAACTAGTATTGGGCCACTGAAAGATAAAAATAACATCTTGGTAAATGATAAAAAAAGCATGGCATTCGTACTCAATGCCCTTACTTTAATGCGGTATTTATTTAAAAAAGACGAAGCTCCATTACCAGAACCAGTAAACATGTATGGGGGGGACTCCGAAAGTGATAGAATGGAAATAGGAGAGATAACAGTAGACGAAGTTTTCAAAGTATTTGCCCGAAACTTGACCCAGCAAATCCGTGGGGGTGGGACGAAATTTCGCCGCGATTTACTTCGCGAATGTCACAGTCAACTTTCGCTTCCAAATAAAGATTATCCTCAATAAATCGCTAATGGACAAAAATGTTCCTAGTATGTGGAAATTAGCATGTTACACCGATATTCAAGAAAGGGAGTAAGAGCCTCGCAAGTAATTATCGCCCAATTGTCTAAGTTCTGTGATTTGTTAAACTATTTGAGAAAATTTTGCTGGATAAAATAGTGTCTTTTTCTCGATGAAAAATAACTCAATATTAAACTCGCAGCATGGATTTCGAAATAAGAGATCCTGCTTAACAAACTTACTAGATTTTTTTAATGTCATTTATTCAAACTGGGACGCTAAAATTCCCTCGGATGTAATATACCTTGATTTTCAGAAAGCCTTCGATACAGTTCCCCATAAGCGACTTTTGACCAAGCTAAGGGCACATGGCTTGGGGAGAGCAACTATGTTAAAGGATTGGCGATGGCTTTCAAATCGTAAACAACGGGTAGTAATAAATGGTGAAACATCTGATTGGTTAGATGTTACTAGTAGGGTGGCTCAGGGCTCGGTCTTGGGCCCCACTCTTTTTCTGATATATATCAAAGATCTGGATGCGGACTTGTATCTAAAATATCGAAATTTGCGACGACACCAAATTTTGGCGGTAAAGCATATACTAGAGAAAACTGCGAACTCATACAAAGTGACCTCGACAAAACTATCAGACGGAGTGATAAATGGCTATTTAAAATTCAATTCCGATAAATGTAAAGTAAAGCATAAGGCAACCGGGTAAAACCTCAAATATAACTATCAAATGCAAAAAAAAATGTTTAACGAAGTACAGCAAGAAAAGGATTTGGTGTCCATCAATCAGTAATGATCTTAAAACCAGTCCGCATTGCTAGCTGCCAGTAAAAAGGCGAATATGATGTTGGGCTTTATTAAACGCAAATTTTGAACACAAAACCCCCGAAAGTAAAAAGACCCCAAAATTATACACGTCCTTTTGGTTAGGCCACACCCCCTGTGAATATTTCCGTCCAATTTTGGTCGCCCTGTTTCGTTAAAAAGACCAAGCAAAATTGGAATCAGTGCAAAGAAGAGCACCCAAACAAATTTTCCCATTCTCTGCGAATTATCTTATAAAGAGAGACTGCGGAAAAATTAATATGTTTTCCTTAAAGGATCGTAGAATCCGTGGGACTTGATTTGAAACCTTTAAGATCCTAAAAGGATTTTATGTCATTAATCAAGAGAAACCTATTCGAGCTTTCAACTCAAGTGACAACAAGAAATAATGGTTTAAAACTAAACGGTCAACGTTGCATCACTGATCTCCGTAAAAATTATTCAATGTGAGAGTCGTTGATCGATGAACAAGTTACCAGCAAATGTTGTCGAAGCCAGCACAAAAAACACATTTAAAAACAGACTTGACGCGAAACTGTAAAGGGGGTTTAAATGGGTATTGATAGTGCCCTGCGAATTATATTTAGTCCCCCGGATCGTTTAGTTGTAGTGGTGTAGTGGTAGTTTTTAGTTAGTATATT
The DNA here is from genome assembly GCA_016584305.1 of Chionoecetes opilio. Lineage (NCBI taxonomy): Eukaryota > Metazoa > Arthropoda > Malacostraca > Decapoda > Majidae > Chionoecetes > Chionoecetes opilio. The sequence continues at coordinate 107,530 of JACEEZ010019367.1, forward strand.
TCATACCCTTTTTTTTCTGCACTACTTTCCGTGTCTACTATCCTTTTAAGGACAGGGTTTATCTTCTTTTCCAATGTTTCTTACAAGTAGTTGATAGTTAGTAGTATGTAGTTCAAAGCAGATACCCCGTAATGGACCAATAGGTCTCCTGGTGTCTGTTATTCCTTTTACAAATGAAACCCTATGTAATCCTCCCTTCCTCCTCCTCCTTCCCCCCTTCCTCCTCCTCCTCCTCCTCCTCGAAGTGTAGTGTAGTTAAAGCAAATAGCCTTATAAGGACCTATTGGTCTGTGTCTGTTTGTGTTTCCTTTGTAATCCTTTGTAATCCTCCTTCTCCTTCCATGCAGATTTATATACTGCATAGTATCACTTCATTTCCGGCCAGCTTCGGCTGGAGATATGGGTGGGTGGGGGAGGAGCCTGCTACTTTCCTATATTTCTCTTATTATCTAGTTAGTGTAGTGTAGTTAAATCAAACAGCCATGTAAGGAACCATTGGTCTGTTGCGGTTTGCGTTTCCTTTGTAATCCTTTGTAATCCTCCTCCTCTTCGTGAGCTCAAGACGGGGTGAGTAAACAAGGCCACTGCAGGCTGAGGCGCGAGTTATCCCTCTGTCTGAACTGTGACGGCTTATTGGTAAACTTTGGGAAGCACCCACACGCAGCAGGCGAGGCAGAAGGAAGGAAGGAGGGAGGGAGAGAAGGAGGAAGGGAGGGGGGAGGGAGGGAGGGATAAAGGGAGGATGGAGGTAGTGGATAAGATAAAAATAAGATTTTCATCCCATCTAGACACTTTGCAAGTACCAACTACAAGGTTATTGACTTTTTACAAAGCGCCGCCACGTCAGCATGAAACTAGGCGGACTCGAAAACCGCTTGACCGAATGCACAGGGACGCTGCACATTGGTAACTCACGTCTCTACCAACCTTGCCACCCTGACGGGCGAGGTAGTGGATAAAGGAAGGAAGGAAGAAGGAAGGAGGTAGTGGTGGAAGGAAGGAAAAAAAATTTGGGAAAAAAGGGAAAAAAAACAGGAAGGATGAGGGGGGAATAGAAGGAAGAAAGGAAAAAAGG
>JACEEZ010019368.1:7500-17500 GCA_016584305.1 Chionoecetes opilio
TGAATATTCTCTCTCTCTCTCTCTCTCTCTCTCTCTCTCTCTCTCTCTCTCTCTCTCTCTCTCTCTCTCTCTCTCTCTGACGATTTTTCAGGGCTTCTAACGTAACAAGAACGCAAAAAAGGAGAAAAAAAATAAACACAGAAGGAAGAGGAGGGAAGGAAAGAGAAAAAACGGAGAAAAATCTGTATAAAGAGAAAATGCATAAATGAGGAAAGAAGCATTTATATAAAAAACGTCATAATGGAAGAGGGGAGGGAAGAACGGAAGAGAGGGAGGGAAGAAGTGAGGGAGGGAAGAAGAGAGAAAGGACGTAGGGAAGCAGCGAGGAATTGAGGAAGGGAGGGAGATGGGGAGGAGGGGGAGGGAGAGGGGGAGGGAGGAAGGGAGTGAGGAAGGAAGGGGGGTGGGAGGCGGGGGAGTATATGGAGTGGAACCCATTACCAAGGGCGCCACCTCCCCAGCGCGGCGTCCCCATAACAAAGCTAAACACTAACTGGTTCCGACGAAGACGAGAACGACAGATAAAAAATATACATCAATGTCCCCAAAAGTTTAGCTACACGGAAACACACACATACGTAAACACATGCATACGTAAACACATGCATACAGACGCACAACAACAACAACAACTACTACTACTACTACTACTACTACTACTACTGCTACTACTACAACAACAACTCTAACAACAACAACAACAACAACAACAACAACAACTACTACTACTACTACTACTACTACAACAACAACAACTCTAACAACAACAACAACAACTACTACTACTTTTACTACTACTACCACTACTACTACTCCCACTACTACTACTACTACTACTACTACTACTACTACTACTCTACTACTACTACTACTACTACAACTACTACTACTACTGCTGCTAATACTACTGATAATCTTACCTACTAATAAGGATTAAGGGTGTAATATACGGCATTTCAGGCAATAATACCCAAAATAAAGGGGAAAATATGATAATCTTATTGTTATTACAGTTGTGATTAGCCGTTTGTGAGGGAGGAGGAGTACGTTGTGACTGTTTGTGATTCTTTAGGATAGTCAGAGGCAAGATCAATAGACTTTTAATAAGAGTGTCTTTTAATCTTGGTCAGAGGTACGGGAATGACTGAATTACCGGACTTATTTACTGACTGACTTACGGGAATTACGGGACTGACTGAATAATATTAATCCAAACTGTCCCTGTGTATGTAGATGACACGGCAATATGATAAGAAATCATAAGAAAAAAAACCTCAAGAAACGTATGAGGTTGTGATAATGGGAGGAGGAGGAGGAGGAGGAGGAATGGGGAGACACTGAAGGAAAAGGAAGAGTAGGAGGAAGGAGGAAAAAGAGAAGGAGAAGAAGGAGGAGACAGAGAGAGAGAAGAAGGACGAGAAGGAGCGGAAACTTAGGACTCCCACTCCACTCATCTGTAGGAGGAGGAGGAAGAGGAGGAGGAGGAGGAGGAGGAAGAGGAGGAGGAGGAAGAAGAGGAAAAGGAGTGGAAGCTAAGGACGCACCACTCCAGTCATCTGTTCACTCAGCACAAAGGCTCGTAAAAAGGGCCGACCACTCCCCCCCCTTCCTTTACTCCCCCTGACCCCCCTTCGACCCCTCCCTTTACCCCCCCCCCCTCGAACTCCCCCTTCACTTCGTCTCTGCCGCATCTCCGTCGTTCTCTTGTGACCCCCTTTCTGTGCCTATTCCTACCCGCTCATTTCCGTATCCTTGACATTCTCTCTCTCTCTCTCTCTCTCTCTCTCTCTCTCTCTCTCTCTCTCTCTCTCTCTCTCTCTCTCTCTCTCTCTCTCTCTCTCTCTCTCTCTCTCTCTCTCTCTCGTGCACTCTTCCGCAAACTGCTTTTTGGGTTCTTTTTATTCCTTTCTTTTCTTTCGTCACTTGCTGTCCTTTTCTCTCCTCCTCCTCCTCCTCCTCCTCCTCCTCCTCGTCGCTGTCATCATCGTCATCATCTCCTCTATCTCCCTCCTCCTCCACATTGCTATATCTCTTCTTTATTTACACTGCCAGTTTTAATATCCCTTCCCTGCCACTTTCTGTATTCTATGTAGAGATGGAAGGCACAATATTCATGCTCCGCCACTCTGTAAATATTGTCATAGCTCTTGTTTCCACTTACTGTCAGTTTTGCTTCTTTGACTTCTGCTACTGCTACTACTACTACTACTACTACTACTGCTACTACTGCTACTACTATTACTACTACTACTACTATTACTACTACTACTACTATTACTACTACTACTACTACTACTACTACAACTACTATTACTACTACTACTATTACTACTACTACTATTACTACTATAGTGCTACTACTGATGCTACAACTACTACTTCTGCTTCTACTACTACTACTACTATTTTTTTTTTTTAAACATGTTGTCACTATGAGTTTATATTTTTGTATGTTAATCTTTATTTGTAAATTATTGCCGTCATCGTATTCGTATTTAGATGATGATAACTGATTTTATGTCTGCTAAGGAGCTCATGCTCAGCAGACTAATGCCTATAAAATGTGTATATATTTATTCATATATATATAATTGTTATTTGGCAATAAACTCTATAAACTATATAAACTACTGCTACTACTATTACTACTACTGCTACTACTAATGCTACTACTACTACTACTTTTGCTGATACATATCTCTTGACCGTTAGTACTTTCTCTCTCATACACTTAAAGTTCTTCTATAGGATGAAGGTCTCTCAGTTACCTGCTTTCATATGTCAGGTCTTTCATATGTTTTCCTCATAAGCAGAGGATAAGGTGGAAAGGAGAAAGATGAGGTGCCGTGAACGAAGGTGCTATGAACAAGATAAAGAAAAATGAATTATGAAACAATAAAACCATTAACTTTAAAAAGAAAAAAAGGAACTAGATAAAAGGGAAGGAAAAAAAAGACATGAAACAGAAAAAAAAAATTAAAAAAATCTGAAACAAGGACAAAATAACTGACAAACGAAAGAATAAGGTGAGAAAACTGAGCACGCGCGTCAGGGGTGAGAGAGAGAGAGAGAGAGAGAGAGAGAGAGAGAGAGAGAGAGAGAGAGAGAGAGAGAGAGAGAGAGAGAGAGAGAAAACCGGACACCCGCCTCCCGACAAGAACTTGTTATGCTCACTCGCCGAAGAGATATTATTGAATCACCGCGTCTGTCCGTCTGCCTGTCTGTGCGCGTGCGTGTGTGAATGGCTGTGTGTGTGTGTGTGTGTGTGTGTGTGTGTGTGTGTGTGTGTGTGTGTGTGTGTGTGTGTGTGTGTGTGTGTGTGTGTGTATTCATCTAGTTGTATTCATCTAGTTGTATTTTACAGGGCCTGAGCAACGCTCGTATGGTCCCGTCTCCATATCAACATTTATTTTATTCTTTCATTTATTTATTATTCATCCTTAGTGCTTAGTGTTGGCCGAAGCCACCACCCCGGGAGGGGGGTCACAAACCCCCGGCTAACACCCGGTACCCATTCATTGCTGGGTGGACAGAGGCTCGGGTTTTAAGAAGACCGCCCGTCTGTCTTCGCTCCGCCCGGGGATCGAACCCGGGACTTATTGGTTGAGTGGTGTGTGTGTGTGTCGTGTGTGTGTGTGTGTGTGTTGTGTGTGTGTGTGGTGTGTGTGTGTGTGTGTGTGTGTGTGTGTGTGTGTGTGTGTGTGTGTGTGTGTGTGCGTGTGTGCGTGTGTGTGAACCTGAATCGGGCAATAGATACAATACAATAAGCAAGCGGGAATATGAAGAGTAAGAAGGAGAATAAGAATAGGAATAAGAAAGTAAATAAAAAAAATAACTTAGCGATAACAACGAGAATGAAGAGAAAAAAACCTTCGTCACTGGCGCAGGAGGAAGAGGAGGAGGAGAATGAGAGGAGGAGGAGAGGAGGAGGAGGAGGAGGAGGAGGAGGAGGAGGAGAAGAAGAGGAGGAGGAGGAGGAGGAGGAGGAGGAGGAGGAGGAGGAGGAGGAGAAGCAGTCATGTCCTAATATGAAGGGCGAGGGGATGTGTCCAACAGGCCTACTTATGTCCATAACGTTATTAGGCACCACACTTCTTTGTATTAGTCAAGGGGCTGGAGAGAGAGGGTCGCCGAGGGGGGAAAGGGAGGGAAGAAGATAGGGTGAGCTACGGGAAGGAAGGAAGGAAGAGGAAGGAAGGAAGTAACAAAGGAAAAGGACAATGCATGAAGGAAATGTGAAATAACGGAGAAAAATATCTATGCAACAAAGATGAATGAAGGAAGGAAGGATGGATGGAGGGATGAAAAAAAGGAGGAGGTAACACGTGTGATAAGGAGGAAGTGAGGTAAAGGAGATTCCAGATAAGAGGGAAATGTAAGAAGGTGAGGAAAAGTATTACATGAACAAAGGAAATTTCGCAAAACCGATTGAAGGGAAGGAAAAAAAGAGGAGGAGGAGGAGGAGGAGGAGGAGGAGGAGGAGGAGGAGGAGGAGGAGGAGGAGGAGGAGAGGAAGAGGTGGAGAGGAATAAACGTGAGTGGGATAGGACGTGAGAGGAGAAGAGGAGACAGATTGTGAGGGAAGGAGGTGAGGTAGGATAGATGGAAGAAGGCTGATGCAAGAGGGAGGAAGGGAAGGGAGGAAGGGAGAGGAAGGGAGAGGAAGGGAGAGGTGCCACACGGAGAGAGGGACAAGGCGACATGAGAGACGCGACAAATTCCGCCGAGTTATATCTTGTTAGGCAAGGCGTCGGTGGTGGCTATGGAGGGGGAGTGAGGGGAAAAGAGGGGAGGGGGGATAAAAATTGGGGGGCTGAGGGAAGGGTCACAAATGTACACATAAACACACACACAACAAGCACACAAAAAAACCTGACATAAAAGGCACAAGCAAGATCGTAACATTGACATTTTAGCTTATCATAACAAATAAGATACATGGGGTCAAATAGGGTCAAAGGTCATCTCTGGGGGAGGTCAAGAGGTTGCCAGAGTGACATACAACCACAGCACCACAAACCAGGTCATCACTCAAGGACTCGCCGAAGATCCTGGTAATTTAGAAAAGAAGAGGTGGACAGTTTTGTTTTTTAGGTATAGAGCAATAGGAGGAGGAGGAGGAAGAGAGGGAACATAAGTTGGAGGAGTAGGAGGAGGAGGAGGAGGAAGAGGAGAGGAGGAGGAGGAGGAGGAGGAGGAGGAGGAGGAAGTACGTATCTTGCTGATCACGTCGCCGGTGTAATGTAACAGTTTACTCCGTAGTCGACTCATATTGTTGCTCTCTCCATCCCTCGCCGGGGGAGGAAGAGGAAGAGGAAGAGGAAGAGGAGGAACTAGATGACATAGGCGAGAGAGCAAGGAGAAGAAATAAGAGGAGTCAGGAGAAGAAGAAGAGGAGGAGGAGGAGGAAGAAGAAGGGGAGGAGGAGGAAGGCGAAGAGGAGGAGGAGGAAGGCGAAGAAGAGGAGGAGGAGGAGGAAGAAGAAGAAGAGGAGGAGGAGGAAGAAGAAGAAGAGGAGGAGGAGGAAGAAGAAGAGGAGGAGGAGGAAGGTGCAGATGAGGAGAAGGAAGGCGAAGAGGAGGAAGAGGAAGGCGAAGAAAAGGAGGAGGAGCAGGAAGGCGAAGAAGAAGAGGAGGAGGAGGAAGGCGAAGGGGAGGAGGAGGAAGGCGAAGATGAGGAGTGATGAGGATGGGAGATGAAATGAGAGTAGGAGATGAGAGGGAGAAATAGGAGGAGGAAAGACAATGAAGATTAGATAATACAATACAAGATTAAGGGTAATGAAGCCATTCCTACACGCCATTAATGCCTCACGCCAATACACACAAGGAGAGGCGGTAATTGTGGCGCTCGATAAACACTGATCATTTGTTTGTGTCGTTTACAGCGATACACACGTCATCCTCCCACGTGTTTACTTGTCTCGTACTGAATGCTTACTGTCAACACCTCTAACGTATGAAAGATTGTAATGCGACCACCAAAAGAAACAACAACAAGGACCACAACGCTAAAAAAAAGTAATAAGAACATAAGAAAATAAGGAAGCTACAAGAGGCCGCGAGACCTATACGTGGTAGTTCCTGTTACTTAATACTACCTACATCCACTTTTCATCCCCATCCATGAATCTAGCCTCCTTTTAAAACCTCCTATTGACTCCTCACTAACTATCTAACGACTGAGTGCATTCCAATAACTTATCACCCAATTTGTGAACCAGTTTTTACCTATTTCCTTTTTAAATCTACGCTTTTCCAGTTAATGATAATGATAATAATATAGTTTGTGTACTCACCACCACCATCTTTCTCCCTCTAGGCCGCCTCATCCTCTCTGTACTCACCTGCAGAAAAAAAGAGCATAAATTATTATCAATATATAGAGTACAGAAAGTCACATAATCAGTTCACGTTATCTCTCTCTCAAATTATGCATCCGTAAAATTATTCATTATATAATCCTGACCTAAATTGTTATAACTCTGCTCTCTATATAATCTAACAATCTCTACAACAATCAACAATACAATATCAACCAACGAAACAATCAACTATATTATTCAAATATATACTTAGTCAAACTATATCTAAGGGTAACAATCAAACCCACGTACATTGCAAGTATTTCTAAGTTACTGATGACTCGATGAAGAGGACAAGAAATAGAAACTGAACACTGAAACAAGAAGCACAGGTGCAAGTATTCTCGGTCTTTATTTACTACACCGAGTTAGTCATATTCAAAGCAGTCCCCCTTTTAATCGTGATCCTACAATCCATATTCTTTTACGCCAGTTACGATTTGAAAGGTGGACTCTTGTATTTCCATCAAGGAGTCAAAAGATATGATAATGTTTATATTTGTCTTTAATCTATTAGAACATGCATGCACTTAAAATCTGTTGCATTTTTCAGCCTGCAAAACATGATAATATGTATTTCTGCAGCAGAGAAACACAAACAAAACTATAATAATACAATTTGTTTGCATCATAATCACAAAACCACACGCAACTTTTGAGGCGGATGTGAGAGAGTGGGAGATAGGAACGACAGGGATGGGAAGGATAGGATAGGAAGAGGGCGGGATAGGAAAAGGGTGGGAGTGGGAAAGGGGAAAGTAGGTGAAGGTGAAGCCAGGTATGGGATATAGAAAATGGGGTGAGGAAAATGGTTGGTGTTTGAATAAGAAAACGTAGGAAAAGGGGTGACTGCAGCTAAGGAGGGGCCAGGAAGGAGCCGAAATTATGAGTGTTTGAGAATGAAAGTCTTGGAAAGGGGGTGAGTGGAGCTAGGGAGAAGGAGGAGGAGGAGGAGGAGGAGGAGGAGGAGGAGGAGGAGGAGGAGGAGGAGGAGGAGGAGGAGGAGGAAGTCAGTGGCAGCAGCAATGCCTCGCCCCAGCTAGACTGACAGCGCCCTTCCTCTACCCAAGACGAGTTTTATGAGGCCTCACAGCGCGGCGGCGACCCTCCTAGTGGCCGTATTCCCGCTCAAACCTAACTATAACGACAAGGTTCTGTTTGTTTACTGCGTATATTTCACGGGAGATATGAAAAGAAACAAGGGTGAGGGCCATGCGAGGTGCGATTTATGCTCCGTTCCGAATAGCCTCGCCTCCTGCTTACACGGTGGCATCGGTCCGCTTAGCTTCCACCTCTAACCCGACCAGACCAGCCCTTCCCTCTTCCCCCCTCTACCCATCCCGAACTTTTATAGCACAAAATATGCGACCAATTATGCCCCAGAGACCAAAAATACACCATCGTAACGCGTATCGGGACTCGCTGGTGTTGACGCCTGTTCGAGTAAGCGAGTTTCTTCCTGGAATACGTGGAGGCGACGGAGACCCGCATCTTTTACGACCCGTCTGAAGGAAAGCTCTCTACTGCGAAATCTTGATATTACAATTCTAATTTTGGAAGTCAATCCTCGTCGAATTCGGTTCGTGATGCTGTGTTGTGTGAGGGAAGGGTGGCTTTAGGGGGTAAGATGGGAAGAGGAACAGAAGGAGGAGCAGGAATACGAGGGGGGAGGGGAGGAGAAAGAGAAAAAAGGGATGAGGATTTTCGATGAGGAAAATAAAAACAACAGTTCACATGAATGTATGATACCTTCATTGTGGTGCTCTCTCTCTCTCTCTCTCTCTCTCTCTCTCTCTCTCTCTCTCTCTCTCTCTCTCTCTTTCTCCACCCTCCCCTACTCCCTGGACTCCAGTTAAGAATAAAGAAAGAATTTATCCGCGCCATATCACTACCTCCGCCTCACTGCTCACGCCGCTCCACCGCCGATGAAAAGCTCTTATCTAAAAAAAGTAAAAAGAAAAGTGTCGACTCCTCCCTCCCAGCCGAAAAAAAGAGAAAGGAAAAAAAAGTCGTATTTCATTCCCGCCTCCGTCCACCCATTTCCTCGTCGCGGCGATTGTGAGCTATCCAGTGGCGACTCATCAGAGCGCTCATTATTACCGGCGCCGCATTCCAGCATTCCAGGCCGCCACCCGGGGACGTCGCTCATTGGCTGCAACTCCCCCGGCTTCCAGTCAGGCCGCCCGGTGATTGGTCGACGCGGCTGGCGGAGTCTAGGCTCCTGCGTCCTTCCCGAGTGATTAACGTTCTAATGTACACCGCCTTCTTCCACTACTTTCCAGAGTGGTTCGCCTTCCTCCACTAAGGTTTCCCCAACCGGGCCGCCGTCATTCCAGGAGGCTGGAATTTGGGTCTTGGTGCAGATTCCCGGAGAGTCTCGATTCCAGCGTCGCTTTGTCTCTTGAAGAAGTGTCCCTAGCAGACCCTTCCATGATATAAAGAGGGCTGGAACCATCGCTATGACCCTGGCCATTACAACTCTTCCGCTATGACCAAGTAAGACCTGAAGTCGCCTACACGACCCACCTCGACGCGTTCCAAGAGCTGGACAAACGCCCACTGGACTCTAATCTGAAGCCATTTGCGACAACGGCCAATAATCACTTCCTCTAACCGAACCGTCCTGGCCCCGCGCGCCTCGCATACAAAAGATAATCCAGAAGACTACGTTTTTTATGGCCACCACCGACACCAGAACCTCGTTTATCCGGACCCGACGCTTCCTCCTGCAGCCAGTCCGGTTAATGAGATGGCCGGATATTTTAGGCAACGCGAGAAACACCCACTGATCATATCCTCACGGGTCTTCGGTGACTCCTACGATGGCGGCTTCAGCTCCTACATCTAGCGTCAGGGCGAAGCTAATCCATACTACTCCTGTTTTTATGGTCAGCCTAATATTATTGTTCCTCGTAGACACACGCCATTATTTTGACTTATAACATAGGGGTGGACCTTCTCCTCCCCCCTCCGCTCCTCACCCCCGCCATAATGCCGAGGGCTAATATACCATCACGCCATCTCCAAAAAAACACAAAAGCGCCTATGGAAATGTGTGTGTGTGTGTGTGTGTGTGTGTGTGTGTGTGTGTGTGTGTGTGTGTGTTGTGTGTGTGTGTGTGTGTGTGTGTGTGTGTGTGTGTGTTGTGTGTGTGTGGTGTGTGTGTGTGTGTGTGGTGTGTGTGTGTGTGTGTGTGTGTGGGGTGTGTGTGTGTGTGGTGTGTGTGTGTGTGGTGTGTGTGTGTGTGTGTGTGTGTGTGTGTGTGTGTGTGTGTGTGTGTGTGTGTGTGTGTGTGTGTGTGGTGTGTGTGTGTGGTGTGTGTGTGTGTGTGTGTGTGTGTGTGTGTGTGTGTGTGTGTGTGGTGTGTGTGTGGGGTGTGTGTGTGTGTGGGGTGTGTGTGTGTGTGTGTGTGTTGTGTGTGTGTGTGTGTGTGTGTGTGTGTGTGTGTGGTGTGTGTGTGGTGTGTGTGTGTGTGTGTGTGTGTGTGTGTGTGTGTGTGTGTGTGTGTGTGTGTGTGTGTGTGTGTGTGTGTGTGTGTGTGTGTGTGTGTGTGTGTGTGTGTGTGTGTGTGTGTGTGTGTGTGTGTGTGTGTGTGTGTGTGTGTGTGTGTGTGTGTGTGTGTGTGTGTGTGTTGTG
>JACEEZ010019368.1:22500-25000 GCA_016584305.1 Chionoecetes opilio
CTTCCCCTCCTATCCTCCCCCTCCCGTCCTTCCCCTCCCCCGTCCTCACCATCATCACCATAACGGGGCGGGAGAGCAGGGCCGCGGGGCCAGGCGGGGCATCAGTACAAAATATGGCAATGACAGTTTTGGCATCTTAAGACTGGTCACATATTGGCTCTGGGCGGATAGCCATAAATTACCGCGCGTCTCGATGCCTTCCGTTTGTTTTCATTTGCTTTCGAGATGTGGAGATTCTCGCGGATTCTCGCCTCGCTGATATCTATTTATTACCGGCGGACGTGCGGGAGATATATGGCTGTATTTTCCACTTCAATATTTAGGATGTGCACCACAGCCGCCCGCCGGGGAGTGCGGGCGGGGAGGAGAAAAATGGACCCTGATTGAACGAAAGCTTCAGGCATAATCCCATTCCTCCGCGGGTCTGCTCTGTATTCAAATGGCAACACACAACAAATATGAAAAGTCAAATGGGAGCCAGGAACCTTAGTTTTTTTTTTATATATTCCTTGTCTTGCATTTCCGAAGTCTTGACCGCTACATTGCAAAGCGTTTCGGCTGGGGGTGTCAGAGGAGGCGGGGCAGGAGGCAGACGATCGCTCACGCCGCCGCCAGACAGCCGGATCTCGAGCAAAACGCAGAACAAGGCAAAAATGATTCAGATAAACGGAATTTACGGAACGAAAACCTGGCAAATCATGACGGCCGAAGGTGAGTGAAAAGGGATGAAGCCTTGTGGAAGAGGCGAGCGCGCGCGGCCACGACAGAAGTTGGACATCATCAACAGAATTTGAATTTTAAAGCAATTGCGTCCGTGCTGAAGGAAATTATAATAACTCTCAGACTGTAATTACGTTTTTCCGCCAACAGAAACCCGCAGAACGAGGCGGGACACGTACACAACAGGAATTACAGGCAGGGGGGCGGGGAGGTAGGAGTCGTCATCCAGGGTCATCTCTTAAACACAGCTGCGCTACCCTAAGCCATTCCTATTTCCTCTCATCCCGTTCCAGCCTCCAAACTTCCTACAGCAGGGAAAAAAAGGCAACCCCAAAAAAAGAACTCTTCCATTCCAATAACAAAGGCCATTTCCAGAACGTGTCCAGGACTCATCTTCGGTACTGGAATTATCATGGAACCATAACTATTGATTCCAGGGGCAAAACAAACGCGGGGGTCTGAGCCTGTGCAAATGGAGTGGCGTTAAGGTGGACGCGGCCTGGAAAGGAACGGCTGGAAGGGGCGACCTCGAACATTCCTAAAAGCAGGAATGAACTGCTAGAAAAATGACTCAATAGATTCTAAGTTGGAATGGCGGTGGGAATATTCCAAACATATAAATTAGACGTCAGGAACTGGGCCAAGCAAAACTTGAAGGGAAAAAATAAATATATATATGTCTTGAGTCTTGTTATTGGGCGGCGATGTCTGCCGCGTCCAACGCTTTGAGGAAAAACAACTTTTGACGTGAACTATTTTCAAACTTGTTTATTTCGTCCTGAGTAATTGTGGAAACTCTTGTTGTCTGTTACAATTTTTTCATTCTTCTTCGTGTTTTTTTTCATCTCTCTCTCTCTCTCTCTCTCTCTCTCTCTCTCTCTCTCTCTCTCTCTCTCTCTCTCTCTCTCTCTCTCTCTCTCTCTCTCTCTCTCTCTCTCTCTCTCTCTCTCTGTATTTCTCTCTCTCTCTCTCTGCTAGCTGTTTTGTGAATATAGAAAATTTCATTGAAAAAATATAATCTTTTGAGTAAATTCGTGATGGAGATTATAAGAATTATTTTTTCCATGAAGTTTTGATATTAGTTAGAGATTCATCTATAATAATACATCTGGACTGATTAATCATAACTATCATCATTACTGTTATTATCATTAGAATCATAATCATTATTCATAACCATATTAATATTACCATCATTACCATTATCGTGTGTCATCATTATCATTACTACAATATTTTCTATCATTTTTACTTATCTCTCAGTAGAAAAAAAAATCCTTTAAATACATGGTAAACGTGAATCCTCAAAACTACACTTACACATGTACACACAAACACAAAAATCAGAGGAATCGCTAAAACCAACATTAACCAGCACACTTCCATATCCTTATCTTCCTTATCTTCAATATCTTCCTCCATGGCAGTCCACATACACAAAAACACAAAAACACACATACACAAAAATTAAGCTAAAACCTACATCAACCAACACATTTTTACCTCACACATACACAAAAGTCAAGCTAAAACCAACATTAACATTGATTTATTAACACATTTTTAACACATTTTTATCTTCCTCGAGGCAGTCCAGCGCCGCATCCCGCCCCTTCCGCCGCCGCCCCTCCCTTCCAGGCCATTCCAGTCCAGGCGATCATTAATCTCCAATAATCTTACTTGAATTCCACAGTTCACGACTTTTATATATTGGATAATGAGCTTGGAAAAGGAGTGGAGGAGTAAGGTTGGGAGGATGTGGAGAGGTTCTGGGTGGAGG
>JACEEZ010019368.1:40000-44271 GCA_016584305.1 Chionoecetes opilio
TACAGTGTCGCAAAGATATCAATGGTTCCTGGTACGACAAAGTACGAAGGAGTAAAAAGTAGTAGTAGTAATAGTAGTGGTGGTGGCGGTAGTGGTAGTGGTGGTAGTGGTGTAGTAGTAGTAGTAGTAGTAGTAGTAGTAGTAGTAGTAGTGGTAGTGGTAGTAGTAGTAGTAGTAGTAGTAGTAGTAGTAGTAGTGTAGTAGTAGTAGTAGTAGTGTGGTAGTAGTAGTAGTAGTAGTAGTAGTAGTAGTAGTAGTAGTGGTGGTGGTAGTAGTGGGTAGTAGTAGTAGTGGTGTTGTAGTAGTAGTAGTAGTAGTAGTAGTAGTAGTAGGTAGTAGTAGTAGTAGTAGTAGTAGTAGTAGTAGTAGTAGTATTTGTAGTAGTAGTAGTGTAGTAGTAGTAGTAGTAGTAGTAGATGTAGTAGTAGTAGTGTAGTAGTAGTAGTAGTAGTAGTAGTAGTAGTAGTAGTAGTAGTAGTAGTAGTAGTAGTAGTAGTAGTAGTAGTAGTAGTAGTAGTAGTAGTAGTAGTAGTAGTAGTAGTAGTAGTAGTAGTAGTAGTAGTGGTGGTAGTGGTGGTAGTAGTGGCAGTAGTAGTAGTAGTAGTAGTAGTAGTAGTAGTAGTAGTAGTAGTAGTAGTAGTAGTAGTAGTAGTAGTAGTAGTAGTAGTAGTAGTAGTAGTAGTAGTAGTAGTAGTAGTAGTAGTAGTAGTAGTAGTAGTAGTAGTAGTAGCAGTAGCGTGGGAGGGACACCAAGCATACTACTCCTACATCAACATACGAACAACAGGCGTACTAGTGCTTAGGTATAATTTCATGATCAAAGAATATCAGGGGATTTAAGTATATTTAAAAAAAATAAAAAATATGATAGAAGTCGACATTTATATATACTAGGTCCATCAAAAACGGCAATAAAAACCTACATCTTGAAAAATATATGTAAGCAATGTATATAATTTCCATATAAATGTTAAAATGTAACATTAGTGTAGCTATATTTCTTTTTGAATGTAAAAATGTGATATTTCATAATAAAAAAATAAAAATCCTTTGTTATACGTCACAAAGAATTGGCTAGGGGGAAAAAAAAAAAAAAAAAAAAGGCCCGCTGTGCTGCCGTCCCTATCAAGCATAGTGTATATGGAAGTCCCTACAAAGCATAGTATAACTAGGGGGGGGGGCACTCAGTAGAGCGCATACCTCCGCCCGAATATTAACACAAAAAAAAAAAAAGTAAAAAATATATATATATATATATATATATATATATATATGATATATATATATATTTATATTGATATACATTATAATAGATTTATAAATTAATATCAGTTCTTTCTTATCCCTATGATTGGATACCGATTGGTCCAAATTATTCATCAATTTTCAGGAAATCTGACATAACAATAGATCACAGACAGAATACAGACAGACTAATCTGATAAAAATAACCTCAATTCGTTGGCGAGTGGTAAATATAAATATGTAGATTGGGGGAGGATAATTGTTGGAGTATAGCGTACTAGGTTAAACAAAATAAAATAGACATATGGTCTAAAACTATAATCAAATATGAAAAAATATATAGATATTTCAGAAAAGGGGAGAGGAGAGGATAATGTGAGGAGAGAGTGATAGGAGTCAGAGAGAGAAGAATAGAAGATAGGAGAGAGCAAAAGAGAAGAGAAGAGTAATAGATAAGGAGAGAGAGAGAGAGAGAGAGGAGAGAGAGAGAGAGAGAAGAAGAGAGAGAGAGAGAGAGAGAGAGAGAGAGAGAGAGAGAGAGAGAGAGAGAGAGAGAGAGAGAGAGATGTCCAAGTATCATAAATGCGCTGTACTGGGAACTGGTGGTAACTGGTAAATAACTGGTGGTAAATAGAAATACTTCAATGAAAAAAAAAATGTATTAACTCAAATTTAAATACTTTAATAAGAAAAGAAAAGAAAATATATATATGGCCAATAACCTCTACCAGGGTTGATGGCCATTGAATTTTTTTTTTTTTAAACAACTATAGTCTATTTTTTTTAACAAGGCCAAAATTTCATTCTATCCTAAGGTCTCATGCTTAAAACTAGGGGGGGGGGCACTCAGTAGAGCGCATACCTCCGCCCGAATATTTCATCTATATATTATATATATATATATATATATATATATATATATATATATATATATATATATATATATATATGCACTCAGTATGAGCGCATACCTCCGGCCGAATATTTCATCAATTGGTTGCCATGGCAACAGTTGTCAATAGATTTCATCCAAAATTAAATCATTTCTTCCTTATACCAAATAGACTTGGTATACCGAGTTTGGTCCAAATCTATTCGCAACTTTTCGAGAAATCCTGTACACTAACAAACAAACAGACAGACAGACAGACAGACAGATCGGGGTGAAAACATAACCCCTCCAACTTCGTTGGCGGAGGTAATGATGCCTCTGTTTACCTGATACTATGGTTTCATTGGGGGCATACGCCGAGGGGCGCGTCGCCTCGCCCAGCCTACGACGCCACTCCCGGGGGTCACCACGCGCGAGTTCCCATGCAGGCTCCTTTCCCATACCAAGCAGCTCTCGACAAGAAACATCAACTTGCCCCAGCCACGAGCCTTGTGGGCGCCCCCTTGGCCTCCTCCACGCCGGATTGTCTCTTACAGATACAACCCGATGGGAAGGATCAGTTTCAGGGTAGCGTGCCATATGCCCATATAGCCGAAGTTGGCGCTGACGGACTATGCAGGTAATAGGCCTCGATTCAGTCTCACGGTGCAATCGCTGATATGACACGTAATCATCCCAGCGATACCCCATGATTCTGCGAAGACACTTATTACCAAAGGCATTGATTCGTCTCTTCAAGTCACTATTTAGTGTCCATGTCTCACAACCATAGAGTAAGACAGGGATCACAAGCGACTTGAAGATCCGGATCTTTGTCCTCCTGCACAGGTACCGACAACGCCAAATACTCCCGCTGAGCGAGTCCATAACACCGTGGGCTATGCCAATCCGCCGTAAGGCTTCTTGACGTGACCCGCCGTCATTATGGACTGCGCTACCAAGGTATGTAAAACTTTCCAAGATCTCAATGTCCTCGCCACACGCATGAACAGACTGTACTGCTTCATCTAGTAAGTCCCCCAAAACACCTGGACCTTGGTCTTGAGCCAGGAGACCTCAAGTCCAAAGGCTTTGCCTCCTCGTGCAGCGCCTCGAGAGCCATCACCAGGACCTCCAGCGACTCAGCAAAGATTACTGCATCATCGGCAAAAACAAGATCAGTGATCTTGGTGTTGCCGAGGGATGCTCCACAATCACTTTGATCTACAATCTTGTCCAATACCCAGTCCATACAAGCGTTGAAAAGTGATGGGGCAAGGACGCACCCTTGCCTCACTCCTGTATTCACAGGAAAGAAGCTGGATACACCTGCCCCACACTTCACAGCACTCTCAGTCCCAGAATACAGACCAGTCATCAAACCAATAGTCCTTGCAGGAATCCCTCGAAGTCGCAGAAGATCCCAGAGTGACTCACGATGCGCTGAGTCAAACGCCTTCTTGAGATCAACATAGGCTGCAAGCATCCCCTGTCGAAACTCACGTCGGCGTTCCACCAGGACACGAAGCGCTAGGTTACTATGGTTAACTATGATTAAATACCGCTGAAATTAAGAAGCGTAGTATTCCCTTCTCCTGGCATCCAATATCAGTCAGTAAGCAGCAAGGAGGCAGCATTTTTTACCTCCTTAAAAAAATAGACTATAGTGGCGTCAGCTGCAGGGCGGGTATCATCACACGGGTGTTTCGAGGTCGTGGGAACAAAAGATTCAACAACATTCAACCCACGATAACCCAACGCCACTAAGACTTCACGACCAGCCTGACTGAAGATCCGAACATCACAGAAAACAGGATCTTCACTTATAGATCACAGGTGTCCCTATAAAAATCCAACTTCAACTTCGTTGGCAGAGGTAATAACCTGCCCTGTAAGGATGACTGCTGTGGTTACTGGCGTGTGTGAGGAAATTAAGTGGACGAGGAGTGAAAATATAGTAAGTGTAACGACGACTTGGAATATTCAGTATTTTCTCTTCTATTTTTTCTACATCACAAAGGACTGGCCAAGGGCAAAAAAGAAAGAGGCTAGAAAATGCCCGCTTAGATGTCAGTCCCTATAAAGAGCGATCACTTGTATGAGCACTTGGATACTTAGACGCATGAGTAATATGATGAGATGAAAACGAAAGATA
>JACEEZ010019368.1:52645-68306 GCA_016584305.1 Chionoecetes opilio
TAGGGAGGTTAGGTTAGGTTAGGTTAGATTTTGTTAGGTTAGGATAGGTTAGATTTGGGTTAGGTTAGGTTAGGTTATCGGTGGGTCAAGCCCCCTGCTAGGGTAGCTTAATTTTGATTAGGTTAGGTTTATTTGATTAGCAATTTTCTAGACATAAGGAAATTACCCTAGATCTAGGGAATTTTACCCCCCTACACAACTCTCTAATTACGTGTTTCCGACGCATACTTTGTTCCCCACCCGAAAACCCCGCATTCCCACAGGTCCCCAAACTTGTTTGGGGGAAATGGGCGAGTATGGTCAAACACTAGAAATTTACCGTCATTTCGCCCAAGGTGGTTCATTCCATTTCTGCTAGAGGAAGATATGTGACTCCATGACTCCGTGACATGGATCGTGTGGGCGAATTGACTTTAGAGTGGGCGAATTGACTCTTACATGTGGGCGAATTGACTCTTACATGAGGGCGAAATGTCTTGTGGGCGAATTGACGTGTGGGCGAAATGACCGGTAACCGTGGTATAGACTCAAGAGTATGCATTGGCTCGTCAAGTAACACTTAAACCATGATGTACCACTACTTATTATGAGGAAAGACAACAAAAGGAACTCAATTAATAAGGTATTTTAATTCAATCATAACCATGAATATGTACAACCTACAAAGAGAAGCCTACGACGATGAAAAAATTTCGAGTTGTTGCGGTCGAAATTGATATTCCAGGTGCTATATTTCCGTGCTCGCTGACAACATAGAGAAGACCTGAGGTGATGGTTGATGTGCAAAGGCTTCTAAACCAGGAAAACAGTCACAGCAGAGTCTCATTAAGAAGTAAGCAAGTGGTAGGGACACATTACGTACCTACCAGTTGCTTACCTTTTGACGAGGCTCTGTTATGACTCTGTTTTCTTGGTTTAGAAGCCTCTGCACATCAGCCATTACCTCAGGTCTTCTCTATAGTGTTGTCAGCGAGAACAGAGCACAGTAATATAGCACCTGGAATATCAATTTCGCGCAAAATAACTCTAAATTCTTCCATCGCCGTAGTTTTCCCTTCGTAGGTCCACCCGCGGCGACCCCGCCTTATCCCCACAATGCACCGATGTAAACAAACCGTGACGTAGTTATGTCTGGGGCCCATGACCGTTGCAGAGTACGTGGTCGAAAACTAACGCAACGCGTATAATACGGGCTTGATACCAGTCTGAAATAGGTAAATAAGCTCGGCCAATGATAACGCGCTTCTGATTCTGACGTTCTGAGCCAATGAGCGCTACGCTACCATGCGTTTCTCGGCAAATCCGGTCAATTGCGACAAAAAAACACAATACCGAAATCCAAAATACCGACCAAATAATATACCGATACCGGTATACCGATGTACCACCAATACCGATACCGGTATACCGAAAACTCAAAATACCGGTAATACCGGTAATACGCGCTTAAATACCGGTATTCGGTATACCGAAAAAAGGTTGCACATCCATAATTCCAAGACAATTATTAACCCTCTACAGCATCGCCCCCCCCCCTTAAAAAAGTTCCTTATAGCGTCGGCAATTTCTTTTATTACAGTTATGAACCCCCTGAACACGATAGCCCCCCCCCCCCGCTAACAGGTAGGTAAAAGAATGGAGCATAAGCTAGTCTGCGCGTGGCATGCGGTGCTCATCCCGTGGTCATTAGCCTTTACAGCCTATGGTGGGCGGTGAGAACCCATATAATATCCGAGACCACTCCCAGCTGTGTAATTATACATTGAATCCCGGTGTTAACAAGGTACAGCATAGGATTCCCACTAACACCGTTTTCTGTGACGTCGGCCAAACACAGTTGTAGGGGAGGACCAATTAAAACTCTGTTTGAATAATTCGTGCGTATCGACGCAGCTGAGATGATCTCCGCTGTAACCAGACAGCTCTTCACAGATACCCTCGAGAGGTGTCTGCTAGTGCTGTTGCTAGTTGTATAGGCTACAAGGCCCAAGACAGGACCATAAAGGCACAGGAAAAATATGAAGAACCAAGAACTGGAAGAAAATGTGGTCATTAACCAACTACAAAAAAATGCCCAACAAGAATAGCATCCACCCAAACACAATAGATATGCAAGAAAAGAGCAAGGATGTTCAATCAACTCCCGAACAGAATATTAAGGAAAAACATATTCGCGGATAAAGACAGAAAAATTCAAGAGGCGAACTGGACAAATTTCTAGCCGGTCTCAGGATCAACCGGGAGTGCCACCCTATACAGCAACTCGGCCAACACAAAGAAAACTCTAAACCGGGGCCAGCTGGAGTACCAGCGGAAAAAGTGAAGGGTGGCCAGCACGCCGTGCCTTGCCCTCCACCCAATCCAACGAGGGGGAGGCAACGCTCCGTGAGGCAGAAGCGCTCAAGGTAAAATTCCAACGAGGGAGCAAAGCTCCCTTGAGGCAGATAGAAGCGCGTCAAGGTAATTCAAGGAAAAACATATTACAGTTAAGGTCGTCAGGACAACTTTATTTTCGGTGTACAGGAGGGTGTGGCGTTAATAGTTACATTTTACATCCAGGATGTCTAGGGACAGTTCAGAAGGGGCTATCTGAGTGTCATGTGTCATTTTGGTGTCTTCATCTGTCATAGGGGTTATAAATGAACAAAATGACAAAATATCTGCAAAGTGGCTACCAACAATAAAGTCGCAATCTAGTGTTTATTTACTGTGGTCTTACGCTTCGTCGTCCCCCCCCCCTGTCAAAAAAAACGCGTTTTGAAATTGAAACCGTAATACTTGCAGATACAAAGCATAAACAACGCTAAAAACAGGGTAGATTATAGTCATGATTTAATATAAACTACTGTGTATCATCTTCAGTGACATCATAAAATCAGTATTATATTCAATTTTATGAGATAGGTTAACAAAATCGCAGATAAATCGTAGGTGGGTAAGCGCTTGGTGCCAGTCGATTGAGTTCATTTTGAAGGGGGAATGGGTCTAAAAACATTTAGGAGTATTAGATTCCAGAAAAAACTCGTGATAAACGTCTTGCCGCATTACACAAAAACTCAGTAGACTCAATGGACGTTTGTGTGCGTGTGTGAGTGTGTGGATTCAAACATACCACAAAGGGTTGGAATCACACGAAAATCCAAAGGGTTGGGAAATCACATGGAACACAAGGGTGGAATCACACGGAACACAAAGGGTTGGAATCACAAGGAACATAAAGGGTGTGAATCACCGGAACGTGGTCTACCACGAGGGCACGACCAGTGACCAAGGACAGCAACAACACGATTTAGAGTTGCAATCACATGTTGTCTAAACATATACTACTAACTACAAACATCAATACGTGGGTCCGTAGGGCCAACAAGCACTTGTTAGTATGTATAATGTAACCTCTAAATAAGGAAAAGAACAAATAATTTTATTCAAATAAATT
This sequence comes from Chionoecetes opilio, assembly GCA_016584305.1. Lineage (NCBI taxonomy): Eukaryota > Metazoa > Arthropoda > Malacostraca > Decapoda > Majidae > Chionoecetes > Chionoecetes opilio. The sequence continues at coordinate 56,082 of JACEEZ010019368.1, forward strand.
GCTTTAACATTATTTTTTGGACATAGTTCATGATATTCCTGGAAACATGTATCGAGAGATATAGCCAGAGCCGGGCTGTATTTGAATACATTGGTGTAAAAAATCTATTTATAAAATACCATAATCTTCATGTATGTAAATAAAGTTAATTAATTACTTTAATGTAGTATTAAATAAATTGTATATACATATAAAAATGTAAATACTTTTTATTCGTTATTTCTTTATTGTTAAAGTTTAATAGGCCATAACACCCGCCCAACTATCTAGCTGGTAATCCTAGTGATTACAGTGAACAGTGTCTCAAACTTTTAGTAAATTTCCTTATTTTAAGGACATAGGGCTGACAAGGAACTCTAAGGAAACGCAAAATCTAAGGAAATCCTAAGCGGGAAAAAAATAGACAAATTCTAGAGGTATTGCAGTGATTAAGAGTAAAATAGCCAGGGAGATGATAATAAAGAGTTGAAAATTTAGATTGCAATTCTTTTGTACTACTAGATTTTAGAATTAAATAAGTGAATACTCGAAACTTGATTATTAATTATGGCATAAAATTTGTGTATCTAAAATGTCTTTGAATACAATTTAAGTATTTAGTATTTAAATAAAACCCATTTTTCGTAAATGTATTTAGTATTTACATAATTTCTACCATGTATAGTATTAAATTACAGTTACAAAGGTACAGATTAAAACCCTTATAACTCGGCACGATAGGGGCTCTGACGTTGCCGAGTTATTCATATGCCCGAATTTATGCAATGCCCTTCCCTGATCTGATATAGGTTACACCCCCCCCCCAACCAAAAAAAAAAAAAAAAAATAATAATCAATAAAAAAAGTAAATACAGTAAACTCTTTAAATGGGCAACCGATAGGGGCTATGGCGATGCCTAGTTAATTCAATTTTTTTTTGTTTTGCCAGAGGTAGGCAATGTCCTATGATATGGGTATAAAATATAAAAAAAAAAACAAAAAAAAAACACGGGACTATGTAAAAAAATACAAAAACTTACAATACAATGAACGGGTAGCAGCGGCACGTAACCAAGGAGAGGGGAGCCTGGTTGTAACCATGTAGAAGACCGTTAGGGGCCACCGGTCGCATTTTAACAATGATATATTTTTTTTTTAAGTGATTAAGGGGATTCTTCTAGTGACGCCTGTGATTTTTCGAGGCTCATGCCACCCACTTGTGGTACTCCCATGCCTGGCCAGTCGAAGGAGAGTATGGAAGGGCATAGTGTTGCAGTAATTAAGTGCTCAAGTGGAGGAAAAATTAAGTGTACAGGGTACAGCACTGTATACCAATACAGTACAGAGTGGTGACTTATACAAGTGTTAATCCACTTATAATCACAACTTCGTACGGTATTGTATACAGTGCTGTTTTTTTTTTTATACCTTGACAACATTAATTTTACATCACTGAGCACTTAATTACTGAAAACACTGTGCCCTGTCATTAACTCTACCTTCGACTGCCGTTTGCCATGGGAGGACACAGTGGGTGGCTTCCACCCGATGAGCCTCAATCACAGTCGTCACTAGAAGAATCCTGCGGCGCCACTAACCATGGCGAGAGCCAACCATTACCAGCCCTCGACGTGCGCCTCAGGCGGCATTCCCATCCCAACCCTGTAGTCACTGCCTACACGCGCTATAGGCATCGGTGAAAAGAAAAAAAAAACTTGCCTTGTCATGCCGAGTTATATCAAAGTCCGAGTTAGACAGTACGGAGTTATAAGGGTTTACTGTAAATAGCTAGCATTAGAATAGAAATTTAGTTTAATTACCAAACCACACATCGCGCTCTATTGAGCTCATGAATATGAGCATATCAATATGTGCGGCGACAAACGATTCTTTATGATGGCGATAGCATTTCAGGCGGGATACAACGGTTCTAGAGATGGAGACGAAGACCCCATCACTGTCAGGTATTTGAATGCGAGGGAGGACAGAGTAGGGAATAGTTTTGTTCCCGGTCCGACCAGAAACTTGAAGCGGGCACTTTGTACGCTCCTCAGGGGCAGAGTCAGGAGAGCTTGAGCTCCGGTGAAGCTCTGTTGGTTGCGGCATTTCCTCGTGTTCGACCGTCTCGACATTGCGGTGGTGTAAGTCCCAAAACGGGCACATCGTGGGACGGCCGAAGCGAGAAATCCTTGCAGTAGTTCTCTGCGGAGTGATACTTAATGCTACCTCCGAAGTCTATCTCGTGAGAGCCACTGCAGGATGTTTCCGGTGTTGATGGGTACCTAAAAAAAAAAAAAAAAAATCATGAAATAATTCGAAGAAGAAAGTACAAACACATAGATATGAATTAAGGTATCAAAAACTACTGAAAATGGAGCACTGAAGCGATGATCACAACACTGTCGCTGATGCAAGAAGAGAATTATTATCCAAATATGACGAAGCCGTTTGTCAATCTCTTGGCAGGCAGCTCGGCACTGAGTCAGTGAGGGGCACGACCGTCGACCTCACTGACGGAGGATCCCTCGGCAACAGCAGTCCTAAGACAGTCACCAGGGGTAGAACAATGTGGCAGTGACATATTCTCACCAGGAGATCTCCCCTGTGGCCTTATTCAAAGGTCCAGCAACCGCCACCAAGTAGTTGGCGGACAGCAGCTCATCTGAAGAAATCAAGCAAAACAGTCTGCAAAGCAGGTGTGTGTGTGTGTGTTGTGTGTGGGTGTGTGTGTGTGTGGGGGTGTGTGTGTGTGGTGTCATTCACCATGGTCTGGTCCACACGTGTGTGTGTGTGACACACAACCATTGCAATTTTTCAGTTGCACCACAATGTGCGTGCACTGAAGAATTGTTCATGGACTACGTATCACAAAAAAAAACTGCACGGAGTTCCCGGGGTGAAATTGTGAATACATATGAGGGACTCATTCATGACACACTCTAAAAAAATAGTGATGTTATTCACCTGACTGTCAGCATGGGCGGAGCAGTCCCGATGGTCCTTCGAGAGCAAGGGACCTGGGCTCACGCATCATGCAACTCGGCAACAAAAGCGCGCAGCGAGTAGAACACGTGCGATTCCATGGGTCGCACTGCCTGGCACAGATCCAGTGGAACCAGCACGCCTTTCTGACGCTGCGCCCGACAAGTCGCGCATTGATGAGATGATGCTTCTACGAAAGTAGGTCACGATTGCCTTAACCTGTGAACGGAAGCAAAAAACAAAACTAAAATAATAATACGTACATCATATCTACAAGAAATTATCAGAAAAATATTCAACAATGGGACGAACACACGATACCTTTTCGATGGACATCATTTATCGAAGTACCGTCCGCTCCAGACCCGAAAGCACGCATAGGTTCAGCAGATGAGCCATGCAGGGAAACGTTGAGTAATGGCCTCAACCCATTAATAGCGAACCCCGGCCAGCCATTAGTTCGGTGCGCCATCTGTGGTGAGGAGCAGATCTCCGGTCTCGAGGTTCCATGACTGCAGAACCTCAGACAGGCGTTAGCTATATGCTCACTGTGTGAAAATTAGATGTCAGCTCTAACACTCCACGACCCAACGTATGAAGGACGTCCACAATCTGTCAACAGTGAAAAAACAGCATTGAGAAGAGTTAAGGCATTAGGACATGGTGTTTATGTGGTTTCACTACGAGGATATTTCTGGCAAGCCTTACTATCATATCTGTATAACCAAACACTCTAACACACACACACACACACACACCATAAGAAAACGAAATGAGTGTGTAATTAAAAACAAATACAATGAGGTACTAGCTGGTCCCAAACATACATGTTTTAATTTCAAAAAGTTTCAAGGAAGGCACTCATAAGGCGTATTTTTATTTCAATATGGCTTGTACGTAAGCGAAATTTTGAACGATTTCATGAGATTAAAGGCCACGCAAAATTTTATCTTGGTTTTTTCTCTTGCGCAGATGGCGCCTCAGCACCGAGTACACAAAGTGCACCGGATGTTGGTATTAGACAGTCCCCCGATTTTTCCTCAATGCCAGGCTTTGACGCGAGAGTGACGTGCTTCGCCATGTCACCATTATTTTCACCTGCCGCAGAACCTGCTTTCCCGGGAAGCTCAAGAAGCCGTGCGAAGGCCTGATCGTGCCATCGGCGAGGCAAGGATCCCGACAGCGGTTGGATTTCAGAGGCGAAGTTGGAGAAGTTGACGCGGAAATACAGAACATCAAGAAGCGAGCTGACACGCAGGCGAGGATTTTCCAAGACTCCCCGGCGACCTCTTCGACATCGGAGCCAGTGACGCCCTGGCAGAATTGGACCTTCGAAGAGGATCGCGTGTTTTCACAATGCAACGCCAAAGAAGTCACCTCCTGCCCAGCATGTCTGGCCCTGATCTCGAACAGCGGGGAGGAGTGAGAGTTGGGAAGCGACTTCGGAACAAGAACAAGACAAGGCGAGAAGGGTGAAGGCAAAAGCGAGGCAGCTTCATCCTCGGTGGCAGCGCTCAGCTGACTTTCCACGTCCCTCCCTCCAACCTCAAGTCCAGGACGACGAAGAACTTCGTTTCCTACTCCCGGTGCTCGAGTGTCTGAGCTATCCAAGCGACCGAAGAAAACTTCGCCTCCTGCTGTCGCGTCAGCCCTCGATCGAGTCAACCTTTCGACCGTGGAGCCGCTTGTTCGTGGCAGGAGCCCTTGGCATGATATCTCGAATATTACCCTCTCCAGAAGCTCCAGTCCGGCGATCTAGGGGCAGGCACGGCTTCAATCGGACACTCAAGATCAAGAAGACTTCACCACCCAAAGGTCCACTTCTCCTTGCATGGGACGCAAGATTCTCCCAGACTACACTGGGGATGGTGGACCCTGTGGCAGTGCTTGTTAATGGCCCGGGCGGTTCGAGACAGAGTTGTGGCTGTGCGAAAGGACGGGGAAAGGGGAACGGTGGAGGCACAGCGGCCAGCATGCACAGCGCCTCTTGACGGTTTTGTCACTCCGTCCTCATATTTGGCACTTGTCTTCCCAAGACGACCGCCGTCCCCATCCAAAACGGGTATACCCCGTGGAGCCTGTACCGCTGATTCCAAAGAAGGAACTCGTGTGGGACAGCTTTGGGAAGATTTGGGAAGGCGACACCAACGATAACGGATGAATACTTAGCTAATGTTCATCAGTTTAGCTGTTTTCCCTTTCAAATATGCCAGCCTGAATCCTAACAGGCAACGGTAGCTTTTGACGTCCATCCGATGTGGTTTCGGGAGGTAGCCTTGCGTGATAACGCTAGTAGTAAAAATAACAATTTTGAAGATTTAATTGAAATTTTCTGTTTTCCAAGGGACCAGGGTCATCAAAATGTCAGACCCCAGTTCCAGATTCTTGTGTACAAGGTTATATATTATTTTATCTGCTGTGATTGTGTGTTGGGGTTTTGGGTGGGGGTTATATAATCTAGTCCTGTCTTATATGAGTGTTGGAAAACTCCGGACACAGAAAACACACACGCACGTACGTACGCACACACATTTACACCCCCCACACACACACACACCATAGATATTATATATATATACTGTATTATACACACACACAAACACATAAACACACATACCTTCATACATTACACCCACACATACACACACATATCACACACATACACAACACACTACATGCATACACCACACATACAGACACACCAACAACCAATATATTAATTATAGATAATATAGATAGAATTATAGATATATATATATAGATATAGATATATAGATACACTGTAACACACACATACCTACCTCCAACACACAAACAAACACCACACACACACGTACACACCACACACACACACACCACATACATACACACTAACAGAAGCCGTAGAGTAGGGGAAGCACGCTCGGTCACAACCGAGAAGTCCCGGGTTTCGATCCCTGGGCGCGGAGCGGAAAACAGTGGGCTGTTCCCTTAATTAAAACCGAGCCCCTGTCCACCCAGCAGTGAAGGGTACGGGTGTTTGGACGACGGGGCAAACGAGCGCTGCTGGCATACAACAAGATGAAACAAGGTTTATATTGATGCGTTGTTTTATTGATATTTTATCTATTAGTTTTATAATTAGAATCACAATAGTATTGTTACTATCATTGGTATTAATTTTCATTATTATTGAAAATCCTCATACATACTTAATTACTACTATCATCGTTGTTTTAATTATTGCGAATCTTATCATCATTACGATTAATAATTTATTATTACTATGAATATTGCTTATAATAATGAATTCATTTCATTGCTATTATTTTCTCACTATCATTTTTGCTTATCTAATAATAATCTTCCTTTGATAAATTTTATTAACATATAGTTAAGTGAAATTTCATTAGTGGAATACTATATCATTACATTGTAGGTGCCATAGTATCTACGTAGTAGGTAGGCAACTAGCATTAAGATTAGCATTACCATTATTATATAATTATTATATCATTATCATTATTGAGTTTATATTATTTCATTATCATTATTGTATGAGATAAGTATTAATATTATTGATAGTTATTATTCATAAAATTCATTTATATTTTACTATCTTTTTGCTATCATTTACTCGTCAATAACCTATAAGTTTTTTCATCATTAATGATATTTTACCATTTCCAATCCTGTTTGTCCTTATTCTTATGAATAAGATTATAGTTGTGGATTTATTGTTATCATTGATTATAATCATATTATAATTATATTATTAATCATTATCAGCCTATTATTTTTCATATTATATATTGTTATTACATATTTTAAATTACATAATACAACATTGTCATAGGCCAAAGCTCAACCAATGTATATCCAATATTTAGCCCACCGCGGGAAGCAAGCCAAAAAAGGCCGCCCCGGAGGATGGCTTTGCGGCTGGATATGTATATGTATATATATTATATATATATATATATATGATATATAACGAATATATATATATATATAATATATATATTATATAATCATAGGTGAGTGGGTTAATCTGTGCAAAAAACCAAAAACACAACACAACACGTGTTGTTGTGTACGAGTGTGATATTTTTTCCCGCATGTCACTACAAGACCCTACCATAACATATTTTTCTGACTGACTGATGACACACCACTGCAGTCACACACACAACACCACCACACACACACACACCACAAACACACACACACACATCTCTCGCGCAGTCGCGCTCTCGAGCGCTGAGCCTCGCCACGCTTCTTCGCTCGCTACGCTAGCGAGCTCTATCGCTCTCTCTCTCCTAAGAATATAAATGTTCAGTATATAGCTATATATTAGTAGAGATATAGAGATATATAATATATATTATATATATATAATTATATATATATATATATATTATATTATCATTAGTTTTTTCATTTTTATTACTTATTGAATAATTATACAAGCTTCTTTGCTATTGCTATGCTAAATTTCATTATTACAATTGCTATCATGTTATCATCATACTACAATAGATAGTAATGTAACTAAATAAGGCCCTGTAAAAATTAAACTAGATTGAAGATGAATACAGTCATTCCACACACACACACCACACACACACCACAACACACACAAACACACCATCTTAGAAAATAATTATATTAATAATAAAATAATAATAATTTGGCTCACAATAATAATCACAATAATGAAAAATGATGCCATTAAACAATTAATAATAGTAGGGACTACCTAGAATAATACGACTACTACTACTACTCAAAGCTGGGCACCCGGCTAATTTTTCATTAGCCGCTAAACGCTAATCCGCTAACTTGTTGGCATTCCCGCTAACCACTAATCCGCTAATGTTCGATGTTCGCCGGTCCGCTAACGCTAATCCGCAATTCTAGTCTGCTAATTCTCAAAAATTCGCAAAAAACATATTATATTAAGTTATAACTCGAAAAAGTATGGCAGGTACAGGTCAATACGTTTTGACATAGTTATTAGATCATATTAAGGTTAAACTTTGAGACTAACCTGACCTTTAACTATTTAGATATAGATATATAGTTTAAAACCGCCGTTAGTGTCGTTACAGAAATAGACACCCCAGTGTTTCTTTCACTAGGTAGTACTTACGTAGATAACAGTGAAAGTCGCCACCTGCAGTTGAAGTCGCCAGGCACCAATATTTTAGAATTAAGCATTAATATAGATTTTTATGTGCACTGGAGCGATACACAGTAGTTTATATCATGGACTGTATAATCTACCCTGTTTCAGCGTTGTGTTTATGCTTTGTCATCTGAATTGTATTACGGTTTCAAATTTTACTACGCGTTTTTTTTTCGGGGCGGCCGACGACGGCTGCGGTTAGTGCGGTTACGACACTCAGTAAATAAACATAGATGGCGACTCACTGTGGGTAGCCCACTTTGTAGATATTTTTGGTCATTTGTTCATTTATAGCCTACTATGACAAAGCTGAAGACACAAAATTGACACAGACTCTCCAGATTAGCCTCTTCTAACTGTCTGAAATCCTGTATGTTGAAAGTAACGATTAACGCATACACACGGCTGTAAACAGAAAAAATGGTTTGGACCTGCGACTTCACTGTTATCTAGGTATCGTGGTTACATAAACTAAAACTCTAAAAATTGTTTACGAATTCATCGATACTAAAATAGTACGTACGTTATAAAGGAAGGGTTAGACGCAGTGGTTCCCAAACTTCTTTCTGTCGTTTCCCTTCAACCAGTTTCAACCATCGGAATTCCACCTTCAAGTTCATGTGAAAATGAGTACCAAAAACACAAAATGTGCTTGCTGATCACACAAGTCTTAAAGGCAAATATCTTATACTGTATATCTATATATACTTGAAGATTAAGTCAATAGCCGCATCTAAGGACAGATTTTATCTTGTCGACTAAATTCTAGCAAATTTAGATGTCCATCAGGATAAATTTCCCCAAGAATCTGAAATTTCCCCCCAGGGGGAATTTCCCCCAGTTTGTGAACTACTGGTTTAGAGTATACAACCATTGAATGTTTTTGAAAAGTATAAAAAATTTAAACCGTTAAAAAAAAAAAAAATTTGGCACTGCACTGGTTTAGTTATCAAATTCTCTACTTTGCCGTCTAGCCAATTGTACTTGTATATTGTGGACGATAGCAGCACTGTTCTGTCCTCCAACTTCCAGCGTGTGAAGCGTGTGTAGATCTGAACGACCGCCAATGACCGTCGGCCAGAGTACGTGGCGAAAACTACGTTGTATTAAATACGGGCTTGCTAACAGTTGGAAAATAGGTAAATAAGCTCGGCCAATGATAACGCGCTTCTGATTCTGGACGTTCTGAGCCAAATAGCGATACGCTACCATGCGTTTGTTTTTTTCGGCAAATCAGGACAATTGCCGGACAAAAAAACACAATACCGAAATCCAAAAATACCGACAAAAATATAGACGATACCGGTATACCGAATTGTACCACCAATACCGATACCGGTATACCGGAAAACTCAAAATACGGTAATACCGGTAATACGGAGCTAAAAATACCCCGGTATTTTCGGTATACCGAAAAAGGTGCACATCCATAAGCTATACTAATGGTGGCATGTTACTGCCTTTACCGTTTAAGTTATATATCAGGACTAATTTCAGAGTAATGATGTGTGCTCTTCTCATAGACCAATGACCTTATATGTTCAGGGTCTCAGGGGACTGAAACGGCCGGCAAACAAACTTCCCGCGTTGTCAGTTGTGATGATTGAATGAGCAGTTGATGTCTCTGTTAGAATTAGAATGTTAACCTGTATCTGAAATTTTTGTTAGAGGGGATAGTATTCGTTAGGGGGATTGCGTTCGCGCATCCCCCTTCGTAATCTGGTTCAGGGAAGGTGGAGTTAGCAAAATAGCTATAACATTATGGTGGCATAGTAAGTGCCTTTACCGTTCGTTTACGTTCAAATCAGAGTATGATGGTGCTGTTCTCAATACACAGAAAACAATCTTACTAATATGTGGGAGATGTCAGGGACTGAAAAAAACCGGCAAACAAACTCACAGCGTTGCCAGTGTGATGAGCAGTGATGTGTCTGTCAGAATGGCAGCCTGTGATCAAATAACAGATCGTAAATAATTCCAAACTTAGAATGTGTCGGTTGCCTGGACCTCTAAGTAATAATATATATAGATATATATATATATATATATAATATATATATATCTATATATATATACCTATATAATATATATATAACGTATATATAAGTAAATGAAAAAAAAGTGTATCGGAGACATCCGAATGAATTTTTTTTACCTCGCAGGATTGGACCAAGGGAAAATTTTATTTTAACAAAATACCACTATAAACTTATAGCTCGCCAGTCTCTATGAAGAAGACAGTAAAGATTGTAGAAAGGTGGTGGGTCAATTCTAGTTTTGGGAGGTTCGACACACTTCTCGCAAAAAAATCGAAGTCGAAAAAAGATATAAAATGGAAACTGGGATTCAGTATCTCGGGCCAACATGCGAAGACCAAATCCGCGATCCAGTTTATATAGATCAGTGCTGAGAGCCATCAACCAGGACCTCAGCGACCAGCCAAGAATACTGATCATCGGCAAAAAAAACAGGATCAGTGATCTTGGTGTTGCCGATGATGCTCCACAATCACTTGACTCTACAAAATTTGCCCAATACCCAGTCCATACAAGTGTTGAAAAGTGATGGGGCAAGGACGCACCCTTGCCTCACTCCTGTATTCACAGGAAAGAAACTGGTTACACCTCCCCCACACTTCACAGCACTTTCAGTCCCAGAGTACAGAACAGTCATCAAACAAATAGTCCTTGCAGGAATCCCGCGAATTCGCAAAAGATCCCAGAGTGACTCACGATGCATTTGAGTCAAACGCCTTCTTGAGATCAACATAGACTGCAAGCATCCCCTGTCGAAACTCTACGTCGAGGCTCCACCAGGACACGAAGCGATAGGATACGGTCCGTTGTTGACTTACCAGCAGTGCATGTAGTACGGTACGGTACGGTAATATTTTTCGTAATTCATACCTCAGATAAATACAGTACCGTAATTCCATTCCGTACCTGAATATCTGTATCGTACCGTACTAGTACGATTAATTTCCGTACCGTAATTTCAAACTATTTTTCGTACCCAAAAACATTTGATTTTCATAATCAAAATCAATAATTGACAAAATTACTAATAATTTTCCATTGTGATTAATATACACATACTTTTACAGGTACATACAACACATAGTAACTTCTACCCATTTATCTCTATATACTACATACATTTCATAGTTACCTCCTATACCCGAGACTTACAAATCATTAACTATATATATATATATATATATATATATATATATATATATATATATATATATATATATATATATATATATATATATATATATATTATGCATATACCTAAATAAGGGCGCTTTTATTTTATGTATGGCATCGTAAAAGCATGATGGCATCAACAATATCTTCCTTCAATCCCACGCCACCTTACTTATCTCCTTGACCTGAGGGATTTGAAGGATAATCCCCATGCCACGTGCACACCCAGGCAGCTGGGCAGAAATTCTACCATTCTAATGAAGTCACACGGTAGTGTTAATTAACGGGGTAAAATCTTGCTCACTTTCATTCCTTTATCCACCCATCCACCCACGCCACGCCCTCACTCAATCATTCACTTACCCGCCCATCCACCCACGCCCTCACTCATTTCTTCAATACCCCTCCAACCTACTCACTCCCTCACTCACTCCTTAACCCACCCACACCCCTCACTTATTCACAAATCCACCCACGCCTTCACTCACCCACCCACCCACGCCCTCATCTACTCACGCCCTCACTCACTCTTCCATCACCAGTGACCATGAACGAGGTTGAAGTGAGGTGATTATATATATATATATATATATATATATATATATATATATATATATATAGTATATATATTAAGGTAGATAGGAACTAGACACATGGCCTGTTGAACTATTAATCATTATCCCCAGGAGTCCCAGGACCCTAGTTCAACACCCAGGCACTGGATGAAAAATTCCTCCCTGCTAATGAGGTCACACGTTGGTGTTAATGGGGGTGTCAACTCCCGCTCCTTGAGTCCCTGACTGCCAGGTCCCTGAGCTGGGGTGAAGTCAAGTGATTTTTACAGATAGATATACAGTATGATGGTAGCCTACCATCATACTTCTGGGT
>JACEEZ010019369.1:2500-12397 GCA_016584305.1 Chionoecetes opilio
GAGAGAGAGACGAGAGAGAGAGAGAGAGAGAGAGAGGAGGCGAGAGAGAGGAGAATGAGAGAGAGAGATGAGAGAGAGAGAGGAGAGAGAGAGAGAGAGGTGAAATTAAATGATGGGAGAGGTAGATAATAGGTGAAGGTCATGACTTTAATTCTTTAATGGCAATTAGACTCAATCATTGGAATGGCCCCAAATGTATTTATGTTGTTTAATGTAAAATGTCACAATCTAATTGGATTCTTTTACGGCTATCTCTGATCTCATTCATCAACTGGGGACACGCTGGGACGCTCGTTGCTTTCCCACACCCTCGACGCCTTCCTGGGGGTCACCACGCGCTAGTTCCCATGCAGGCTCTCTTCCCATACCAAGCAGCTCTCGACAGGAAACATCAACTTGCCCCAGCCACGAGCCTTGTGGTGTCAGCCGTGGTAAAGAAAGATGACGAAGAACAATTGTTAGAGATGTTATTAGCCGATGTCAGAAGTCACGAGAGGAGTTTGATTCAGAAGATTTACCATTTTCTAGAATGAGGAGTTTTTGGTAATTGAAGTGAACATTTGGCATGATTACGGGCAAAAATATAAAGGACATGAGTTGTAAGAGATGGATGGCTACGGTACCGTCTGTAAAGTCCTCTCTGTCTTGGACAGCATGAGAACAAGCAGATTTAAACCAAGGTTGACGGGCTTTAGGATTAGTTTAAAGTGTGTTGAAAGTACGCCTCCATGCCGAGATACTAACCTCAGTTTTGCGTCTGCACAAAGAAAATGGGTCTCGGGACATGGGAACCCACAAATCATTCCATGGAAAATCAGAGTAGTACTGCCCTAGATCCTCCCCCCATAGCTGAGTTGAAATGCCAGAAGCACCTCCGCTTAGGTGGGTCCCGAGACGGCACCGGAGCGATAGGACAGGTTACAGAAATAAGATTGTGGTCGGAGGATCATAAGTGAGAGAATAGTTTTCTTGCCTGAAAAGCTCTGTTTTTTGCCTGAAAAGCTCTGCTTATTTAAAAGGTTGGCCTTCTAAGTTGTAAACAAAACAATATTGAAATTTTATTTATGCGGCTATTATTAAATGTTTCAAATGTTTCGATGTTTCAGATAAGCAGAAGGGTTAGTAGTTAGGAAAAGATAAGGAATGTTGGGTGTGTCTCTAAGGCATGCACCAGCTGCTCTAGGTCTTGGAGGATAAAAAAAGCGGGCAGGCTTGTTCACCAGGTTGGCAGTGCTTGTAATTCTGCCGAAGGAACCACTTTACCTCCCTGCTCCGCCTCGTCCTACAGGCCGGGGGGGGTGGAAATTTCATGATTCACCCATAAGATCTTCCATAAATTTCCTCCATAGCTGGGGATCTAGCAGTTCCGGCAGACATAATTTCCCCGCTAAACGTAGCTCTTACAGTACCCAAAAATGTTGCTTAGATCATGAAAAAACGTTTGAAAATCAGTAAAATTGTAAGCTATAAATTCTGTGAGAACCTTACGGACTGAAAATACAGCAATTTTAAAGGAATACTTCATATATCGTATAAATATCATCCCGTAGAACGTTTTACGCGGGAACGATATAAAACGCTGTCTCTCTCCCCCCTATAAAAAACATGTTATATCTCCAAAAGTAATGGTGGAAGGCTGGCCTGCCGTATCTCTAGCTACGTATACTTCCGTACCTCTGTCTGGTCATCACTCCCTGGCTATTGCTCCTTTCTCCTTCCCCTTTACTTCGCGGTTTAGCTGTTGTGTATCTTTCCGCCACCCTTCCACCATTACTTTTGGAGATATGAAATGTTATTTATAGGGAGAGAGACAAGTGTTTACGTGCGTCTCACTCGAGCAATATGATGCTTCAGAATTTTTTTTTTAAGAATATATTCAAAGCATTAAAAAGGCAGGAAGTCAAAGCTATATGGAGGGTTTAGTTTGAAGGATTATAACGATCACCCTTCTTAAGAACAGGTTGAATGTATAAAAACTTCCAAACAAGGACAGATGTAAGTAATTAGACAAGAGACGGAAACTTTGAGCAGGCAGGGCGCAAGCACAGAAGCACAGTTTTTATGAATAATATAAGGGACTTCGTGAAGAGCGTAAGCCTTCCAAGGATCAAGGGCAGAGAGGGAATAGAAAATATCACTCAGGAGAATCTTAAAATTATAAATATAGTCGTCGGTGTAGGAGAAAAAAGCAGTACAAAAATTCCATTGAAAATCAAAGTAGTAGGTATATGTGATACTAAGCAAAGTATGATTGTGTTTGGAGGGAGTACGAAGAGAATAGCTTCAGCATCATATTCGTATTTCTGCCCCACCTTGGAGACTCGGCCAGCATTTATTGACCATTTTAACCTCAAACCGCTAATCCTTAAACATGCTCTGTTGAATTGATATTCCTAATGTCAAATTGACCATTATCTGCTAGCTATATTAATTTTTTTATCCATACGCAACTGGAAAAAAAAATGTTTAGGTCCATAACTTTTCAATCATTCTTGTTGGTCAAAAAGGCTTTTCAATTTTATCTCCTTATAATGTCTTCTTTCCTCGCGCAGTTGGCTACACTTTTCTTTTTCTGTTGCATTTGATGGTAATTGATATTTTAAAACCTGCCACATACTGCGGCCCAAATACACAAGATTTGCCATCATTCTGCATTGTTGGGCTTATTTTAATAGTTTTATTTTTTATTGTTCCTTCTCCGCTCGTAAGTCTACCTTTACATGATCTTGCATCATATAATAAAAAAAAAACTTCACGATAGCACTATCGTGACACGTAGGGGCATTCATCAAATTTTCTTCGTAATTTGTTCAAGTCCGAAATCTATGGAAGCCAAGTGTTTTAGTTCTTTGCTTATCAAATGTTAATAACGTCAGTATCATCATCAAATATCATATCAATATGTTAAAAAATTGATCAGGACTGAAATGCTATCACGTCAACACATAAAACCCCGGTTGCACAGGGAACGACCACCGGCGTCCTCACAAACACTGGAACTAATTAAAATCTAATCATAGAATGGCTAAGGGCGACCTTAGTGGCAGTCTGGTTGCTCGGACTGCGTGACGGTGGTAGCAGAGGTTTCTGGGGAGTTTTATCTTGGCGACAGAGATGAAAAGGCGGCGGGGATCTACAAATTTTCTTCTTCGTGTCGGGGTACTGATGGTGATGAGTCCACGCCACGTCAGACATTTTCGTCAAAAACGTAAACAATGTTACTTTTTGAAGTGCTTATTGCAGGACAATTGGGAACACTCGGAACAGTCTCTTGCAGTCTCATTGCCATACACGGCCTTGATATTGTCTCATATAGGGGAAATTTTAGAGGAAACCGATGAAATTTCGCTCTCCTTTTAGCAATAGTGTCAGCAAAATGACAAAACAACAATTTTGATTTATGTATGTTTGATATTGCAAAGCTAGATTTTTACCTTTGCATAATAAAAATTTAAAATTAGATACAAAAGCCACAACATACTGCCCACGCGGAAGAAAAAGCAGAACACAATAATTTATGAGATATTATACCTAATTGAATAAAAAAAAAATCTCTTATGCACCGATAAATAAGCAGTATCACATTTTTATAACATAATGCTGATCACATATATGGGGGTGATATGGCATCATGAAACACGCAGAAGCACCGTGAATTTAGATATTTAAAGTTATTAATACACATAACGTAGAGTTTCCTCGGAAACAAAGGTTAGAATATTATTTTTCAGACACTGAGGTTATTAGGTTTACTATTGTGACATATGGTTTATGACATAATTGATGTTTTAATATAAACCCCTGAGTTCGGCTACTGTTTTATTCTTATTTTACGTCAGTTGAGTTCAATGTAGAAAATCTTGATTTTCAACAGAAATTGAGCTAACGATTTCTAACTTAACAAAAAATTTATTGGGTCAGAAAATCTATTTGTGTGGCCTGCTTATGCAGATCTCTAAGAATGGTAAATAGCTACAGCTTGGCTTTAAAAATTATATTATCTGCTCTATTTTGCAATATATTGAGAATATGACCATTTATTGCATGCAAAGAGAAGTCTATTTAAACACTATGAAATATCTTTGCAATGTTTAACTATTATAAAAAAACTTGATGTGAATGAAAAATGCATGAAGCTTTATAATGCACGCTGCTCAGACTGTCAACCAATGAACGTATATGAATGACAAGCGTATCAACTTACGAGGATCCCACTTCTGAGTGCAAATTCGTTGCAAATGAAAACAAAATAGTAGAGCTGGAAATTGTTTCAGAGACAGACAAACAGAGTTCAGGGCCCAAAAAGATAAAACCAACTCAGAGTATTTTAAAATATTCAAATTTTATTTTTGGCAGTACTTCCCGTACATGAGGTTCAGCCTGGGAGACAAAACCTTACAAGTTTATTGGCACGATGGTTGACGTGAAACGCATGATCGGCGAGAGGCTGAAAACCGGTGGTGAGTGTTACCCTGTCAACCATCAATGTGAATTTGAGTATCATGATTATATCTTAGTGTGATGCCAGGGTTTTTCCCCTAATTTACTTTGCTTATTTCTCTCTGATTTGAACTGGTTATATGAATTTGGATTATTAATTGTTAATCTCCACTGACGGATAAATTCTTCTCGTTACAACTGAATTGAAATGAACTTAATTTAGTAGGGAATTGCTGCCACCAGTCCAAGCGGGTATTCCTATGGTCTACCCCTTGAACACGATTTAATATATAAGGAGTACGGTAGTCGTGGGGATACTATTAGTATACCGAGTAAGTCTGAAACTCTCTCCGGGATGGTGGGGAAGTATTTCCAAAAACAGAGAATAGTCCCTGGGGTTTGCAAGAAAAAAGAATTCCTACTTTAAAAATCATTTGCTTTTTTTAACAAGAAATGATTCCTGGTTGAAAACTTTAAATACATGTATGGTTTAATTTAGTGAAGGAAAGCTTCTAAAGAGCATAACCTGCCTCACTGGACTATATTCCTAGACCTACCATCTACTACATACAAGATAAAAAACCTAAGATATACATGGAAAAACATAGGGAAGGGAAAATATGAGAGTAATGAAAACTGTTTGCGAGTCGCGACCATGTGGAAAACACGTCTTCCGCTTGATAAATCTATCCGCGTACCTGGGAGACGGTGAAGAAACGAATGCCCTTGTTAAACGGGGGGGGGGGGGGGGGGGGGGGGGAGGAGACTAAACTGGTTATGATATCATATCACAAAAAAAAGGTATTAGAGACGAAAACGATAACACCTTACCTGGGAGACGGTGAAGAAACGAATGCCGCTGCATGACCCTTCATAGAGGACTGAGGACAGCTAAACCGCGGGAATTAACGAGTGTTCAAATACTCACCAGAGTCTTCATCAACGAGGACACTAAATGTCGAAGGTTTCTAATTAGCTGGGAAAGCAGATATACCTACGAAGTGAGTAACTAACTATAACACAATTCTCTTAATTTGATGAAGGAACATTTAATTCATAAATGTCATCAACGGGGAGGGTATTACTTAATGCAGAACAGCCATACGAACGCGGTTTTCACAGTGGCAGGGTATTTGGACGCGTGAGAGAATCTTGGCCGACTCTTAATTCAGCGAATGACTCTACTAATCTATGCATTAATATGCGAAACACAACTCGATTTTGTCTTTTTTTAAGGATACTCCGAATCTAAGAGTGTTATTCGATCTGCCAGGAGGGTAAGGGGGGACGAGAATACGGGTACGGGTACGCCGAATAAGAAGTTTTGACTCTACAAGTTATTGGCACTCGCGAAATTAATGTCTCAAATATTATACCTCGTGGCTCTGGCGTTTGGGGGGGGGGGGAAGAGGGAGGATGGAGGGGGGGAGATAGGAATGCAAGAGAGGGAGAGAGAAGCATACGAATGAAAGATAGATAATACGAGAAATGCAATAATTGGAATGGCCTTATTCTAATAAATAACCTGTTCCCCTATATACTGGATTTAGGCAACACTTAGGGCCGTACTATTAAACCTTCCGCCCGGGCTGGCGATCGCCTGCCGGTGTTCCGCCAGGCGAACGCCAGCCCCAGGAAATCCTTACTTTTAAACACTGGCTTACGCCAACCCTGGCGAATACCAGGGTTGGCGGACGTGAGTGCTCGCCAGCGCTAACCTTCTCATATTTTCGCTCGACTCGGCGAAATGGCGCTTGAAATCGCGGGAAATTCAAGTTTGTTTACATCTACAGTCGACACCACTGCTACGAGTGACGATGCTGGCTCTCTTAAGGCAACTCCTATATCCACTGTGGATAAGGGGATGCTCATTGACCTCATCTAGGAGTATATTGAAGGCATAAATGACAAAACTACCAAGTTATATGCCGTGATTGCTCTTGTAGCTACTCTTTTCCAGACAGTACTGTTATTAATAATTAAAGTTCGTTCATCACTGAACTAACGAGCAATAATATGTCATATGCTTCCTAAGGCAGTTGTGATATTAACCATTTAAGCTTATTTACCACCTAACTCGTGCAAAGATAGGGTATTAGTTCGGTAGTGGGCTTCCCAAAGTCCTAGGATTCTTACCTACATTTTCATACGGTACTCCGTAGTATAGTGGTTAGCACGCTCGGCTCACAACTGAAAAGTCCCGGGTTAGATCCCCGGGCGGAGCAAAGATAGATGGGTGGTCTTTCTTAAAACCCGAGCCCCTGTCCACCCAGCAGTGAATGGGTACCGGGTGTTAGCCGGGGGTTTGTGACCCCCCTCCCGGGGTGGTGGCTTCAGCCAACACTAATTGCTGCAGCGGTAGATCATTACGGCTCTGAGGAATTATCCTCTAAACAAACAAACAAACAAACAAACATCATCGTGTAGAATTATTCATTATGAATATTTTGAACCCCATTTCCCATGGCGCAATTGAATAATAATGGTGTTACATGTAGGCTACTACCGAAAATCTACCGTTATTTCAGCCATAAACTGTTAATTTAGGTTAAATTAGATTAGGTTAGAGGTGGAGTTTGGTTTAGTAACAGATATCAAGAAAAAAAGACATTTTCAATACTTTGGCAGTGCGAAGCGGAGCAATTAAGGTTTGCGGGGCGGGGCGGGGCGGGGCGGGGCGGGCACCCCCACACCTGTAAACAAACATTGATTTCCGACAAAAAATAGTGCAAGATTACTTCAAAACACATCAAAACTATTCAGGAAAACTAAGTTTCGACCTCGAAATCAGTGAATGCCCACTTCCGAAATTTTACCAAAGATAGTTCTGATATTTATAATTTAAACTCGCTCACTACTTATCTAACGTGCAACAATATATCATATACTTCCAGTAGGGATATTATTAAAGATCAATCACCACTTAACCTAAAATGCAGCAATCTACCATATACTTACAGTAGTTGTATTATTGAATATAATTTATCACCGCTTAACCTAACATGCAGCAATCGATCATACTTCCAGTATCGATATTAAAGATCATCACTTTTTAATGGGGATTTGGCCTTAGTTGATAGGTTAAAATGTAGGGTTAGGTTAGTGAGTCTAAAGGTAGGGAGTTAATATTTTCCTATCTAGAGGACTTGATAGTTCTATCATTTCCTGAACTAGAGTTACGAAACGACATCACGAATGTACGAAAAAAACTTAAAGTCAGTGTACGAAACAACTAACAAAACCTGGCTACGAAACAACTTTTGTACGAAACACCCCGTAACCTATAGAGGTTACAAGGTGTTTCGTACAAAAGTTGTTCCGTAGCCAGGTTTTGTTAGTTGTTTCGTACACTGACTTTAAGTTTTTTTCGTACATTCGTGATGTCGTTTCGTAACTCTAGTTCAACTCTGAGCTGAGTGTACGAAACGACTATGGTTTTATATAGACTATGAAACAACTTTTTGGTGTACTAATCTACTGGTGTACGAAACAACTTGTGTACGAACTGACTGCATCCGCTCCTATACACTCTCCTTCCTACTAAAAGCATCTTATATCTCTGAAAGTAGTGATTTGCGACGGAAACTCATTGAGATAATGTTTCTCAGAATCTATTTAGGTAAACAGAAACCATTCATCATTAAACCTAACATCCCCACTTAACATGCCACACACTATCAAATACTTCCAGTAGTTATATGAATAATTAAATATCGTTCACCACTTAACCTAACCTGCAACAATCTATCAGATACTTCCAGTAGAGAAGAATCATTAAATATAGTTCACCACCTAACCTAACATGCTACACACTATCAGATACTTCCAGTAGTGATATGAATATTTAAATATAGTTCACCACTTAACCTAACCTGCAACAATCTATCAGATACTTCCAGTAGTGATGTGAATCATTAAATATAGTTCACCACTTAAAATAACATGCTACAATCAATCATACTTCCTAAGGCAATTGTGATATTAATCATTTAATCTCATTCACCACTTAACAAGTACAAAGACAAAACAATATATAGGTTTGTGATATTAAACATTAGGAAATTTTTTCAATATGTTTTATTACCAACCAACTTTTAATTCCAACTCAGTCTCGCTCAGGAACAAATCTAGGCTGTCTTTCTGTCTTTCACAGTTTGTCTTGGCAATCTGAGCCATTCTGCTTTGGCTGGATCAGCCCTGGCGGAGCAGCGCCTGGCGGAGCGCTCGTGACTTTTAAAAGTAAGAAATCACCGAGCGCCTGGCGAACGCTTTCGCCAGCACTGGCGAAAGATTTTAAAAATACGGCCCTTAGTCTAGACTAAACCTATGGTTATTGAAACCTTCTCTTTCCTTTCATAGACATATAACTCGGAAATCGTGTGATGGAAATTTCATCATTACTCTTGGAATTTTCCGGCACTACACACGTTTATCCTCCGGGAGAATTACATTTTTTAACATCAAATTAACTACCTACTAACCCTCCGTTTCCTTTCGAAATCTTTGTCCAGAGAATGTGTGTGAATGGGACGTATTTATGGTTAATTTACTGGATATCCTACTATTCTTTGAACGGGTAACTGTCGGTATATACCTCATGGGGATACCGGAAGGTGCATATGTAACGCGAGAAATTACATTAATAGGGGAAGAGATGAAATAACACATAAGTATCAATAAGCTAACGAGGAATTTTCCTCCACGCCTCATTCCTGAATCACTGGTTAGGCTTATATTTTAAGCCAGTAGTAATTAGACACGTAGCGAAACGAGGTGAGAACGGGGATTCTAGGTTAGGATACTTTTAGAAGCAGCTCGACGTTCATTGAGGGTCCCAAGGTAGGATGCTGTTGGCGGACCAGGGGGCCAAGCGCTCACAAATTAGCAGAGGGGGCAACCACAACATGTCACAGCCATCCGTGTGAGGACAAGGAGAAAGAAGGAAATAGAAAAATAAGTGAGAGGGAAACGTTGGAAGTGGGATAGACTACGTATACATTATATTAGGATAACGACTTGAGCATTACATGTGCGTATCGTTAATGTGGTGACAGTGCAACCGAAGTTACCAAAGATAGTAAACTATATTAGGATAACGACTTGAGCATTTCGCGTGCGTATCGCTAGGAGGGAAGGAAGACTTAATATTAAGATAACTTGTGAATGTATAATAACTACATAATGGAGACAGTAAAGAGTTAAATATATTATAATTAGAAATATATTAACGTGTTGTCATTCAGTTTCCAACCAGTACTTACATATTTTCTTAAATCTTTTATTTTTGTTCATTCATATATTTTTCCCACTTAATGTGGGTGGTGGCAGCGGAGTAACCAGGACTGTAGAGTACACTCCCAAAAGTGGGCACTACATAATGGGACAACGGTTAGATGGTCATTTCAAAAACTCATAAGGGGACAGCGGTTTTTGGGTCCTTCGTGGTTTCCGCTTACC